>JAWPHD010011948.1:0-79541 GCA_037043455.1 Cyrtodaria siliqua
AATTTCGATTCGTCTGTATAGATAAGTCTTGAAACAAATAAATTTAGGAATGGTGTTTGTGCATTTATTTCTAAAAATAAAATACTTTCCACTAATAATCAAGAAGTTTTTTATAGTGTTATTGATAGAAAAATCTGTTATGCCAAAAGATATAGTGTCAAAGTTCAAATCTATGAATAGGTTTAAGCCGGAAATGTATGTTTTTAACTCCGACCAGAACGTTTGAGCAATATTACATTCCCAGAACAAGTGATTTACAGATTCAATATGCATACTGCAAAAGTCGCAGAGATTGGACTGAACAATATTGCATTTGAATAAAAATTTATTTGTCGGTACTATGCGCATTAAATATTTATATTGAAATTCTCGAAGTTTCGTATCTATAGTTGCTTTCATTGGCAGCATATATATTTTTTTCCAGGTTAATGTAGTATTTGTAAAAGCTTCCCATTTTTTCTCTGATTTAATTTCTATTTTTCTGTCAATATTCATTTGATATTCATATAAAAATGTATTGGCCCGTTTAGCCTTTAACAATTTGTTTAGGAGTGTCTCATCTCTTTTTATATTTATATTTTCTAACTTTAATTTTGATTTCCAATCTTTTGGTATACTTGATAGTATAGACATATAAAATAAGAAATCGTGTTTAGAGATCTCATATATATCAGCTAGATCTTTAAAAGTGTAAAACTCTTTTTTTCTATAATCATATAATTGTTCTATAAATTGTATTCCTCTATCAAACCAGGACTTTTTGAAAATTGTTTTATTTCCTACTTTTATGTTTGAGTTATTCCAAATGATTTCTTTACCTATTACGTTTGTTTGATTTTGAAAGTGAATGTGTTGCCATGCAATTACAACGTCTTGCAAAAAACCGTTGTTTGGAATTAACACTTTTATATCTGATTTATTTAAGTTACATTCAAATAACAATTTACTACCATAATTTGAAATTTTATCGGCATAAAAAATCTTCCATTTGCCGTTATTTTCAGAGTCAAATATTCGTTTTATCCAGCCAGCTTTTAGAGATATCATTCTCTATAAATCTTGCAGGTACTAGCTTAACTCTACCATGACTGCATTCAGAAACAACTCATCAGCGATGTTAAACAACTCATGTATAGCCTACCATGTCAACTCCAGATCGGATATACCTCTGCTTCCAGACTGGTCTACATACCTTTATATCCTGCTACTGATCATTATCTTGGTTATTGGTTTAGTTGGTAATGGTGTCATTATTATCGTAATGCGGTCTACGAAGAAAAAAACAAGCACTGAATGGTTGGTTTTAATTATGTCGATTAATGACATTATAATGGTATCCCTTGGCATCCCAGTCAACATCCTGATGTACAGCAGTAAGTATTACATTTCTATAAAATATAGATATAAAAATCGAACAGGAAAAGTGGCAGTCAAGGACGACAGTCAACCACAAACACACATAGAAACAAAGAACAACTTTAAAGATGAATAAAAGGCAAAATCAGACATCAGAAACAAAAAAGGGTTGACAATAGGGCTACCGCCTTGGAACGGTCAGTGACAAAAAAGGCCGCTGAGGGTTTAAACTAAGTTCTAGGGTCACCAAACCTCACTCTTACCCTGCTATCATCCCGATAAACCTGGACAGTGTAAATAAAGATATCACCGCCAGGTTATAAACGCTAACAAACAAGGCAGCATTAATAGGCAAAAACATAAATGATCATATATATATATAATATAAAAAACAATAGCCTAGAAAGCCACAAAGTAAGTACTTAATGACTTTTCAGAAGCCAGACCAACAAGATAACAAACCGTTAAGGGTACGACAAGACAAGATTAAAGACAAACATCAAACGCTACCGTCCTATAAAGATTTAGATAGACGGACAGGCTGTGGACCCTATGACGACATCTACCTACAGCCCAAAAGGACGGTGACGTTTGATGTTTTTCTGCAATCGTGTCTTGTTGTGCCTTTTATGGTTTATTCTCTTGTTGCTCTGGGTTCTGCCAAGTCATTGAGTACCTTCTTTGTGGCTTTCTAGGCTATTGTTTGTTTGTATTTATATATAAACGAGCATTGTTGTGTTTTACTTATATTGCCTATTAATGCTTCCTTGTTGGTTAGAGAATAGTTCATGGCGGGGATTTCTTTACTGACAATGTCTCGTTTCATTGGGATGACAGTAGGGTGTGTGTGAGGTTTGGTGCACCCTAGAACCTGGTTTAAACCCCTAGCGGCCTTTTTTTGCCACTGATCGTTCCAAAAATGAGATATAGGGTCCTATAGAAACCACAGCGTCCGAGCGCAAAGGCATCGTAGGTCCGCACTGTACCGCAAACAAGGACTTGAAAATACAATGAAAGAGACAAAAAACAACAGAAAGGGTAGTGAAGGCAGGGTTACCGACTTGGAACAGTCAGTAGGCAATAAGGCCCACTGGTTAGCTTGAATCGATTTTATATGCGCACAATCCTTGCTATTATCCTGTCTTCAGCGCCCAAATAGACAAGACAGTGTAAACAAAACTACATGCCATCAAAAGGAACTCTCTAACAATAAAGTCCACATCCTGAGAAACTAACTAAAGAAACACATACAAAATAATAAAACATCTCGGGATGTATCCAGAATCGTACTGAACAACCATAGTAGTTGCAGCTAAAGAGAAAACCAATCTAGGGTACGACCAGAAAACCCGAGGGACGAAAGCTCATGCACCACCTCCCTTATTTGGGGTTTCAGTACGTACAAGCATAGAGTCCCAAGAGGTAGTCCAGTCATCGCACAATTGAAAAGTGAAGCGTAATGACTGACTGTAGAGGGGTCAATCACTAAACATGCAGTGCGCTGTAAAACCAAAGGGTTATATCCTTTTCTGACGAACTTCCTGATTAAATTTGTAAAGCGGTCAGGAAACCGGTCAGACCCCTTTAACTTTCGAATTTTATAGACCACATCTCCATAAAATTAGGGTTGTGATATGCCTAGTCGCAGAAGTGTCTTAAGGTTGGTGTTGTACTTTTCCAGCAGGCCCTCGTTGCGGCGGTAGATTTTAGAGAAATATCTACGTAGTTTGTGATAACAAAAACCCTTTCTGTGTTTTTCTGTGTCTTTCATTGTATTATCAAGTCCTTGTTTGCAGTACAGGGCGGACCTACGATGCCATTGTGTTCGGACGCTGTGGTTTCTATAGGACCCTATATCTCATTTTTACTGTGTTCTGTGAAAGATGCATTTCCTGTTCGACTTTTATACTTATTTTTGTTATTCTCCGTTCATGCACTAACAAAATGCCATCTAACACACATTTATTTGTATATATTCTGTAAACATTTGCATGGGCCATGTTTGGTTTAAAAAAAAACTCTTCCTCTTTAGTGCAACGTGCTGACGCCCTTTTATTGCAGTGTTTGGTTTTAGTTCTAGTGGACTTCGGCCAGCAGAGCTTATGAGATGGCGAGTTGTCAGTTGTCCGTCCGTTAAGTTTTGCCTCGTTAACACGACAGGGCCTTCATTTTTCATCCGATCTTTTTCAATTTTTACCAGATTGCTGATATCAAAGAAAGCTGAGAAGCCTTTGAAAACCAGCCTTTTCGGGTCAGTAACACCGGAGTTATGGCCCTTGATTTAGATAAAATTGCTATATTTTGCCTCGTAAACGCGAATGGGCCTTCATTTTTCATCTCATCTTTTTTCAAACTTTATTAGCTTGTTGATATCAATGAAAGCTCGTACGATTTAAAAAACAGTCAGATTGGACAATTTGCGCCGGAGTTATGGCCCTTGATTTTCTGAAATATGTTATAATTCGGCCTCGTTAACATGGCAGGGCCTTCATTTGTCATCCGATCTTTTCAATCTTTACGCGATTGTTGATATGAATGGAAGCTCGGAGGAGTTCGAAAAACAGCCAGATCGGACCAGTAACATTAGAGTTAGTGCCCTTGGTTTAGTTAAAAATGCTGTATTTTGCCTCGTTAAGACGATAGGGCTTTTTTTTCATCCGTTATTTACCAAACTTTACCAGATTGTTACTATCAATGAAATCTTGGACAAGTTTGAAAACAAACCTAATTGGATAAGTAACACCCGAGTTATGGCCCTTTAATTAGTTCAACGATGCTGCACTTTGCCTCGTAAAGACGATAGGAACTTTGCCCGATTTTTGATATAATTTGAAAGCTCGGACGAGTTAAAATGTCTCTCAATTAAAATATTTAATGTTTGTATCTTTACAGATCCTACATGACAGAAGGTTCGCTTTTATCAATTGAAATAACATATTTTGTATATTCTAAATGCATTGATTCATTAAGGTCCCCATCCTGCCATCAAAAGGCTAATCTTAAAACAGATGTACACCTTTTCAAAACCTACTGACGACGAGGTATATATATATTTATACGATTTACATATTTTGAGAATACAAAACTCTATAGACACAATATAAACGGTTTTAACCAGCCAGGCCAAATCTCAAAACTGGACCGTCGAATTAAGAGTTACCAACTCATAATTCAATTTTACACATATTTAATCACGTGCATTTTTAGAACCCGTGAATAAACACGTATTTTTAATCTGGACATATACACAATTATTAAATGACCTGAACATCTGGATAGGTAATTGGTTTATTCCAAATTATCTCCATGTATAATGTTCAATGTTTTACTTGTATCACATAGATCTAGGTTACAGAAACGTGAGAAATTAGTCCTAAAGAAACCACAAGAAAAAACGTAAGTCTGCACCGTACCACAAAGAGTGAATTCAGCATTCACCGAAAAAGATAATAATCAACACAAAGAATGGTGAAGATAGGTATACCGACATGAAACTGACAGTAGGCAATACGGCCTACTGGTGAGCTTAACTCGGTATTATGTTTACACTCCCTCGCTAGTTATCATGGTTATATTATTATATTATATGTGAAAATAAAAACTGAGACATCACACTCATAAAAGGCATACCGCATACAGGTTGCATAAAACCTTATTCTTGCATACCGGATAAGGTTATCCGCTGTTTATATGGGTGATGGAAAGCCTGCTCTTACTCATGAGGGAAGATAAAACTCGCGCGCCGACATCAATGACAGTTGCATGACGTCATTGTGTAAATAAACATAAACATGAAATTTTAGTAGTTGGCGACGTCAATGCAATAAAAATCAATCATGGGTTTCCGGTTCGGATAGGGAAATACCAAGACTCGGTATATTTTGTTTTGATCTGAACCCCGGCAAAGCCTCGTTTTGGATTCCCTATCTTCACCAGTTACCCATGCAAGATTCTTATAATCTCACCCGATACAACTGGACAGTGTTTAGAAATGAATCCCTGCCAAACATATCCACCTACTAACTAGGCAGCATCAATAGGCATGTCGCAGAAAGACCTTATTGGTTTTGGACTAAGTCAGGAATGAATCAATGTCGGTGACTGCATTTACATGAGTTTATTGCAACTTTTAAAATATGTTAAATATACATATGTATATACAATTATCAAATTATCTAAGCTGTTCTCATGAACGTATAATACGTTCGTAGTATCATCACGAATACTGAATACGTCGACTGTATATAGACGCGACGTATTTCCACTCCGGGAGGCTTAGGCTGTAATGATACATACTTTTAGACGTCATTTCATTAACATAACAATCTTTTACAATCGTTACACAACAAATCATTCATATCTGGTAAGTATATGTGAGCCACTCTCTAATTATGGTGTGTAGGAATGTATACGTATACTAAAACGCCATTTATACGCATCGGCATATATACAGGTATATCATCTTAACGTTAACCAATACACGTGATATAAACGTGATCAATTTAATATTGTATTATAATTAATGATTAACTACTATAACTATATCTAATAGAGTTAACTTCATATGCTAGTTGTATCAAGTTAATGTTTGAGAAACATATAAAAGTTGACCGGATGTAACAACATCACCAAACAAAATGGCGACCCCCATTGAATACAAATGTACAATAAAATTACATAAAATAGATATACTGACCACATATTGCCTGTAAATCTCACCCTTTCCAAACAACTGCTCCAAGCAAAGCAACTTTCAATTCCCCCCGGCCACTACTGGAAAACAATGCACTTTATAACCGAATTTTCCAACCAAACAATTATTTCCCACACTCATTCCGTGACACTATAGCAATAGTCGCAATGCTCATATCGACACGAATGGACCCTTAAAAAAGTATGCCCTTTAGCGAGATAAATTGTAATATATATATACGATTTACATATTTTGAGAATACAAAACTCTTTAGACACAATATAAACGGTTTTTACCAGCCAGGCCAAATCCCAAAACTGGACCGTCGAATTAAGAGTTACCAACTCATAATTCATTTTACACATATTTAATCACGTGCATTTTTAGAACCCGTGAATAAACACGTACTTTTAATCTGGACATATACACAATTATTAAATGACCTGAACATCTGGATAGGTAATTGGTTTATTCCAAATTATCTCCATGTATAATATTCAATGTTTTACTTGTATCACATAGATCTAGGTTACAGAAACGTGAGAAATTAGTCCTAAAGAAACCACAAGAAAAAACGTAAGTCTGCACCGTACCACAAAGAGTGAATTCAGCATTCACCGAAAAAGATAATAATTAACACAAAGAATGGTGAAGATAGGTATACCGACATGAAACTGACCGTAGGCAATACGGCCTACTGGTGAGCTTAACTCGGTATTATGTTTACACCCCCTCGCTAGTTATAATGGTTATCCTGTATATATTATTATATTATATGTGAAAATAAAAACTGAGACATCACACTCATAAAAGGCATACCGCATACAGGTTGCATAAAACCTTATTCTTGCATACCGGATAAGGTTATCCGCTGTTTATATGGGTGATGGAAAGCCTGCTCTTACACATGATGGAAGATAAAACTCGCGCGCCGACATCAATGACAGTTGCATGACGTCATTTTGTAAATAAACATAAACATGAAATTTTAGTAGTTAACGACGTCAATGCAATAAAAATCAATCATGGGTTTCCGGATCGGATAGGGAAATTCCAAGACTCGGTATAATTGTTTTAATCGGAACCTCGGCAAAGCCTCGTTTTGGATTCCCTATCTTCACCAGTTACCCATGACAGATTCTTATAATCTCACCCGATACAACTGGACAGTGTATAGAAATGAATCCCTGCAAAACTTTTCCACCTACTAACTAGGCAGCATCAATAGGCGTGTCGCAGGAAGACCCTAGTGGTTTGGACTAACTCAGGAAAGAATCAATGTCGAGTGACTGCATTTTCATGAGTTTATTGCAACTTTTAAAATATGTTAAATATACATATGTATATACAATTATCAAATGATCAAAGCTGTTCTCATGAACGTATAATACGTTCGTAGTATCATCACGAATACTGAATACGTCGACTGTCTATAGACGCGACGTATTTCCACTCCGGGAGGCTTAGGCTGTAATGATACATACTTTTAGACGTCGGTTCATTAACATAACAATATTTTACAATCGTTACACAATAAATCATTCATATCTGGTAAGTATATGTGAGCCACTCTCTAATTATGGTGTGTAGGAATGTATACGTATACTAAAACGCCATTTATACGCATCGGCATATATACAGGTATATCATCTTAACGTTAACCAATGCACGTGATATAAACGTGATCAATTTAATATTGTTTTAAAACTAATGATCAACTACTAAAACTATATCTAATAGAGTTAACTTTATATGCTAGTTGTATCAAGTTAATATTTGAGAAACATATAAAAGTTGACCGGATGTAACAACATCACCAAACAAAATGGCGACCCCCATTGAATACAAATGTACAATAAAATGTCTTAAAATAGATAAACTGACCACATATTGCCTGTAAATCTCACCCTTTCCAAACGACTGCTCCAAGCAAAGCAACTTTCAATTCCCCCCGGCCACTACTGGAAAACAATGCACTTTATAACCAAATTTTCCAACCAAACAATTATTTTCCACACTCATTCCGTGACACTATAGCAATAGTCGCAATGCTCATATCTACACGAATGGACCCTTAAACAATTTTGCCCTTTAGCGAGATAAATTGTAAAATATAAACTTATTAAACGGCCCTGCCTTAGCTCCGACAAAAATGTCTCGCTTTCCCGTGGTACATGAATATATCACGGGTATGGTGAATAGGTTTCAACTGGACAATGGATTAGCATAATGTCGTCAAGTGCTTACAAGAGCTATGTACGAGCAATACGCTCTACCCAACATCATTTTGTGACAAGGCGATATAAGTATAAAGCCAATCGGAACTGCCTCAACCATTTTTTTTTTCAAAAATAATAAAAGCAGGCTATTTTGGAGGTTAAAGGAGACTAAGACGTCATAGTAGTTTTTTAATGAACAATTTATGTATTTTTGACAGATTCATGGATAAACATTGGCTCCAATGCTTTATGTGGAATCGCCATGTTCGTTCAAGAGACGACGAGCTATGCATCTGCTCTACTATTATCTGTGATTGCGATCGACCGATGCATCAAGACTTGCCGACCGCACGCTGCTGGTATCACAACAACACTGTCTAAGAAATTATGTTTAGGCATAACGATATTTACACTTGCGATGCTCTGGCCACATTTACTGACGTATAAATGCGCCAAAATGCTTCATTGCAATTACTCCACTGGAGGCGAGATTATCAGCATGTTTGCAGAGAGTTTGATGTACATAGTGAAGCTCTCCTTCTTGGTGATGTTTGTTGTCGTCATTGTGTGCTACTGCAAGGTATGACAGATTCAATTTAAAAGGACGGGATGCGATTTGGATCCCAGTTTATTTTTATTATCCCTCTTATTTATAGATCAGTAGGACAAATATTTTCAAATATTGTGGTAGACCGTGTATCAAATCAAAGTTACTGCTGAGTAATTAAGTATTATTTTCCAAATTGATGTTATCAATAAGTATTCAAATTACTGATCTAATACTTTGAAATTATGCAAATATTACTTTAGTTATTAAACCTGTCTTATAAGTTGTTCATATATATAAATTGTTCTTATAATTCAATACAACCGTACTTCCGACACAAAACAAGTCGTTCTAAAAATGTTAAAAACCGACATGAATATATACTTTTTTTTTTTACAAGATATCCTTCAAGATAAATCATTTAATTATTATGTTAAAATCAGAGTATTATGTATTTTTCTTTTTCAAATTACATCAATGAATATGTAACATGTATTTCAATTACAGATTGCTCACGCAATCAGAAAAAGCATATACCATTCCAAACATACAGTCCACGCTGCTGAATCTCAACAGCGTATAAGCAGTGTACAAGACGACCAAAGGAAGGTCACGTTTACACGAATTCGGCTCAGTGATGAAAACGGTCATAATGCGTCAGAAATAGGACCCATCAGAGAGCAGACTAATGCGTCAGAAATAAAATCCATCAGAGCGTACACTAATGCGTCGGAAATGGAACTCATCAGAGACTACACTAATGCGTCAGAAATGGAACTCATCAGAGAGTGTACAAATGCGTCGGAAATGGAACTCATCAGAGACTACACTAATGCGTCAGAAATGGAACTCATCAGAGAGTGTACTAATGCGTCGGAAATGGATCTCATTAGAGACTACACTAATGCATCAGAAATGGAACTCATCAGAGAGTGTACAAATGCGTCAGCAATGGAACTCATCAGAGACTACACTAATGCGTCAGAAATGGAACTCATCAGAGAGTGTACTAATGCGTCAGAAATGGAACTCATCAGAGACTACACTAATGCGTCAGCAATGAAACTCATCAGAGACTACACTAATGCGTCAGAAATGGAACTCATCAGAGAGTGTACTAATGCGTCAGAAATGGAACTCATCAGAGAGTGTACTAATGCGTCGGAAATGGAACTCATCAGAGACTACACTAATGCGTCAGAAATGGAACTCATCAGAGAGCGTACTAATGCGTCGGAAATGGAACTCATAAGAGACTACACTAATGCGTCAGAAATGGAACTCATCAGAGAATGTACTAATGCGTCGGAAATGGAACTCATCAGAGACTACACTAATGCGTCAGAAATGGAACTCATCAGAGCGTATACTAATGCGTCAGAAATGGAACTCATCAGAGACTACACTAATGCGTCAGAAATGGAACTCATCAGAGACTACAATAATGCGTCAGAAATGGGATGCATCAGAGAGTTTACTAATGCGTCAGACATGAAACTCATCAGAGAGTATACGAATGCGTCTGCAATGGGGTCCATCAGAGAGTACACTAATGCGTCAGAAATGGGGCCCATCGGAGACTTTAGTAATGCGTCAGAAATGAAACATGTCACAGAGTATACTAATGCGTCAGAAATGGGGCCCACTAGAGACTACACTAATGCGTCAGAAATGGGGCCCATCGGAGACTTTAGTAATGCGTCAGAAATGGGGCCCACCAGAGACTACACTAATGCGTCAGAAATGGGGCCCATCGGAGACTTTAGTAAAGCGTCAGAAATGGGGCCCACCAGAGACTACATTAATGCGTCAGAAATGGCCATCAGCGAGTATACTAATACGTTAGAAATGGAACACATCATAGATTATACTAATGCGTCAGAAATGAGACCGTATACTAATGCGTTAGAAATTGAACCCATCCTAGAGCATCCATTAGATGACGTAGACTTCAAATCACCATCAGACTTAATAACTTCTGTAGTTCAGTGTGAGTCTAAGGTAAAACAAAACGCTCTTGTAGAATTAAACACACGTGTTCAACCTGCAGTGAATAAACGAAAACTGAAAGAAAGAAAAACAAACCGAACCTCGGTTCTCATGTTCTCAGTCACATTGGTGTTTATTTTATCGTGGATACCATCTTTGATGACAAAGGTGATGTGGCCGAACGGATATGCAGCCAGTGTCAATGAAGAAATAATAATACTGTTTGCATGTCGATCTTTCTTAATCAACACGTGCACAAACCCTCTGTTATTTATCTTGATGAGCACGGTTTTTCGTACAAAATCAAAACTTGTTCTGAATCAATTATGGAACCGATTTAAATTTTGAGAATTTCGTTAAAAGGTTATATGTTTGTTAGAGAATAGTTCACGGCGGGGATTTCTTTATTTACACTGTCCCGTTTTATTGACAGTAGTTTAAGTGTGAGGTTTGGTGCACCCTAGAACACGGTTTAAACCCCCAGCGGCCTTTTTTGCCACTGACCGTTTCAAGGCGGTAGCCCTATTTCCAACCCTTTTAGTGTTTGTGACATCATATGCTTTTATTCTTTGTTAACATTGCCATTCATGTTTGTCCTTTTGCTTGTTTTTGGGTTTACTGCGTTCTGTGAAAGCCTCATTTCCTGTTCGACTTTTATACTTATTTTTGCAATGGCGTCTTGTTGTAATGTGTTGCATTAAATAAAATATTTACTCATAGTTGTTAGTACATAAATTCCTTATTAACCTCCTGCGCCACGTTTGCATTTACGTGCATTTTGCACATAGTTTGAAATAGCAATAATGTGTTATTAAATTTCATCAATGATACCTCAGTAATGATAATATCAGTGATGGTTAAATTAGTCCACAACATAATAACAGACTTAATCTTCGGCAACATTATTTTTAAATCACGACACACATTATTTGTAAATCACGACACACATTATTTGTAAATCACGACACATATTATTTGTAAATCACGACACTCACGACACACATTATTTGTAAATCACGACACATTATTTGTAAATCACGACACATATTATTTGTAAATCACGACACATTATTTGTAAATCACGACACACATTATTTGTAAATAACGATACACAATATTTGCAAATCACGACACATTATTCGAATCATGACACACATTATTTGTAAATCACGACACACATTATTTGTAAATCACAGGTTGAGGCAGGCCATGTTAAGTTATGCGAGGCAATGTTTAATTTGGATACATTTGCTTTAAACATAGTTTATTTCGCATATCTTTTTCACCATAATTAATAGTTATGTGTACACAATAGTGGAACAGGAACAATAACGAAAGTAAAATACATATGATGTTCTTCCCCTAAAACACGTATTGCTCATTAGTATAATACATACTGTAACGGGGAACACGTGGAGCAACACACACACTAAGAGAGAGAAGTAGCAGATTCGGTTTTAATGAGTTTATTCAAGATAGGTAATATATTCCGCAACACCTCTCACGCCCACTTCATTTAAAGTTTGAATTGAAGGGAATGTTGTTTAAGGGCTCATCGAGGCATGTTTGGATATTTATAGAGAGGAGAAGGATACATAGGTATCCGGGAACCTGCTTAACCCTTACTAACGAGTAGATTCCTATTGTTCCTTAACTTGCTCGGAGGATAGACTGCGATACAAGGGACGCCCGACTTACGTTCGGTTTACCTCTCAATCAGAAGGACGAGGCTGTAGGAAAGTTAAAGAACCATAGGAACCAATTTGTTATTAAGAGTAGGGCAGGTTCCCTGATTCCTCTGTATCCTTCCCTCTTTCCGAGGTGGCCCTAAATAATATATACTGTGTTGCTCAGTCGGTAAACAACTTCCAATTAACCATCTAACATAACCATCTAACTTAAAGGGCAGCTTCTTTAAGCTCTAGCTTGATTTCAGCATTTTACAGACCAAGTTAAGAAATTATTATATCCCTATTTCTCTCGTACATTGAACGGTCTGCATTTGTACCATGTGACCGTACAATATAATTCCGTATTGGACGCACGCGCGTACAATTTTATTTTTTTTAAATTAAATCCGTCTTGTACAGTACACGAGCCCCATGTTAACTCAAAGATAAAGTCCGAAAACCGGTAAAATGTTCCGAATGCATCAATATCACATAACTGCTTTACACGCCTATATACTTTCGTTTATAAAGCGCTTAAATGAACATATTTGTTGTCGTTTGGTGTTGACTGTTGACAGTTGGTGAAAGATGCTTTCAATTAAATGAAACGATACATGTAAGTCAATTTAGAGTATTTATATTTCTACATTGAGAGAAATAGGTATATAATAAAAAGGTCATTTAACATTGTTCTGTAAAATACGGTGACATATTTGGACGAGTACCCAGCTGACACAACCATATTGGACGAGCCGCTACCTCATAGTTCATGGTCAATATATGTCAAGGGACCGTAACCTTTTATGAGTAAATACAATATCTTACTTTAAAATTCGGATGAATTAATATGTATTTTTCCATATATTATTCATAATGATGGCGAAGCAGTAAAATAATCTAAAAAAGTCATTGAGGTGTAACATTTTGGAATGAAACTTTAAGAATATGTTAACTTATACCGATTAAGCCGGTGCTAGGGGACGTGAGAGGTGCTGCACCTTATATTACCGCTCATGAACAGACTCAATAAAACCGAGTATGCTAGTCTTCTCCTTTTCTTTGTGTTTGCTGATTCATAGGGTACCCATTTTCAGTATTTATTAGTTTGTTCCAAAACAATAAATTCATATTTGGGTATAAATTACAATAACTCACAAATGTTTGATACAGGCGAATTTTGCATGGAATATGCCATTTTAAAATTTACTTTTGAATGATATGGTCTCTTTATCTCTTAGCTGATTTTAAATTTGAGATTTTTTTTAACCAGTATGTTTTATTTAAATACCATTTAAAGTGATTATAACTGCAGAAAATAGACGCTGGCTAAAACAAGCTCCCAATTTATGGTTTACAAAGTATAAAGGGATTTGTTAAACAATATATATGGCACATAATTTGATTTTATTCTTTATTACCTCCCATATGAAGAGTATGACAAGAAAATAACAAACAAACAACACATGATCATGATTAGAAACATATATACATGTATGATACAAGAACGTTCTTATTTACCAAGTGAGTAATTATAGTAGGTAATATTAATGATTAAAGATGAATGGTCACCCTTTTTTTAGTATTATCAATTAAAAAATTTAACTCTTAAACATCATATGGAAATTTCTTGATAATCCTGGAGAGAAACATATATTTAGAACCGCTTCTAAGTAAGTATTATTTGCATGACGTAGGTACTACTTTTACCACTGCGTGACTTTACGGGGAAATGAGGTAAATCTGAATTGTATAGCACAACTATTGCCAGATAATTGATAAATACATTTACCTGTGGATTAATTTACCTGTTCAAAGTTTTCTACGTCATCAAATAAAATTTTATTCTCGCTTTTCACAGATATTGCAATGTGTGAATTGTAAATATCTATTGTTGTGTATTGATTTCGATTTAAATAAACATAAACATGTTCATGAAACAAAACATGGCCGGAGAACTTTACGTACTTAATATACCAAACATACACCAGTACATGTACTAACAAACTGCAAATGAGCATTTATTTATTCTCTTTACTTCCTTTGTTTACAGAGATTAAGAGATTAATTAAATAATATATGTGCAAGAGTGCATTGGAACATCGGAGATACATTAATTAGAAAGCATGTATCTTTCTGGTATTTTGTGTAAAACTATATAACTCGCATTCGACTCTATACCAACAAAGATCACAAAGACAGGGAATGCCCCTACCTACAAGATTCCACCTCCGTGACCCGAGTCCGATACAGAAGTGATGTCAAGCCACCAGGATATTTTACTTACAGAAGTTATATGATAATATTATTATTATTTATATCTTCCAGATTAGGATATTCTACATAACATATTTACAATAAACACAATATCTCTCAAATGTAAGGGTTAACTCGGCGGGGATTATTTTTTTATTTACACTGTGTGTTTAGGGATGATAACAGGAGAGTGATGTTTGGTTCACTCTTGAACCGGTTTAAACTCCCCGGTGGTCCCTTTTGCCACTGACCGTTCCAAGTTGTCAACCCTTATATACTTGTGATGTGCCTTTTCACTGAATGTGTGTGTGATGTACTTTTTTAAACTTTGCATTGTAATACTTGTTGGAGTGACTGTATTTTGTGAATGCTACTCTTCCTGTTGGACTTATAATTTTTTTCCAAAATTATGAAAAGTAATAGCATAATAACATCTGAATAAGACTACAATAAGACTACAATAAGACTACATAAGACTACAATAAGACTACAATAAGACTACAATGACCGATTAAAATGCATATGCTTAACATAGATCATGTAATATGACTATTTTAGCTCACTTTGTGGTGTGCAAAATGTTTTTTTAACTAGTTCCTAAAAACGTCATATATCAGGTTTGCTAAGTGATAAAATGAAATATAATTTATAATTCTATACGCGGAAAATGATTTTGGTGGGGCATTTTCAAATTCCGTTCGATCAACACTTTTCTTTATTCTTTATTTCTTTTAGAACGTCTATCCAAAACTGATATAAATGTATTACGTAATCCAAATTTAGACATAATTAAAGTTCTATCACATAATATTAAATCTAACTGAAGTTATTCGATATTTTCTAATGTTTTCCTGTCTCTGCAACTCTGAGTTTCTATGGGGAAAAGCACTATCAAAAACATATTTTGATTGTATAATATTTATTTCTTTATCGATTCTCGAAACAGATATTTTTTATTCACCTCTAAAAATGTTGGTTCCTATGATATGCATTTTGGCTGAAACCTGCGCCCAGGTAGTATCTTAGACGATTATAGCCACACTATGATTATTAAAACGTGAAATTAAACATTTACTGAAGCGCAAAAGAAACACAACTCGGGAATTTCCGATATATGGTGTATATACTGCACACTTAATTTCATATAATATTCCAAAGAAATCCCAAGATGTTTTGTAAAAAACAAGCTGCCTTTAATTAGAGAAAGGACACAACTGTGATGTTGATGAGATTTTAATCACAGAACACCTTGTAACAAGAAATTGTATTTAATGTAAAGAGTTTGCAAAATGTTGCATCCTAAGTTTGCTCACATGCTTGAGCCAAACGCGTACTCTGTCAATAATGAAACTTCAAACGAATACTATTTGCTGTATTATATGTTGTTTTATTATTTTTCCCGAAAAGAAAGGTCTTACGTAGCCATGTACCATTCGATTAATAGCAGCATATTGTACATACAATATATAGGGGAAATTCCCGAGTTGCGTTTCTTTTGCGTATCAGTATAAATGCATAGAAGCAATATAAAAAGATCGGACAGGGAAAGTAGCATTCAAGGAGGACAGTCAACCACAAAACACAGAAACAAACACGCAAACAGACGAACAAGAAGGCAAAAGGTATAATAAATGCAAACGACATCACAAACACAAAAGGGTTGACAATAGGGCTACCGCCTTGGAACGGTCAGTGGCAAAGTAGGCCACTGTGGGTTTAAACCGGTTCTAGGGAGGGTGCACCAAACCTCACACTTACCCTACTGTCATCGCATTAAAACAGGACATTGTAAATAAAGAAATCCCCGCCATGATCTAATTTCTAACTAACAAGGCAGCATCAATAGGCAATATAAGTAAAACACAAATATGCTCGTGTAAATATAATACAGAAAACAATAGCCTAGAAAGCCACGATGAAGGTACTCAATGACTTGGCAGAAGCCAGAGCAACAAGAGAATAAACCATTAAGGGCACGACAAGAAAGATCATAGACAAACATCAAACGCTAGTACGCAGTCAAATCAAGAGAAGATATTGATACTTTGCAAAATATGCCAAATAGTCACATCTTATAAAATACCTAACAACTAATGAATGTTTGCCTTGTGTCATGTGCATGCCATTGATAGGTAACTGGGTTAACGTGCATGCCACTGATAGGT
This sequence comes from Cyrtodaria siliqua, assembly GCA_037043455.1. Classification (NCBI taxonomy): domain Eukaryota; kingdom Metazoa; phylum Mollusca; class Bivalvia; order Adapedonta; family Hiatellidae; genus Cyrtodaria; species Cyrtodaria siliqua. The sequence goes on from JAWPHD010011948.1 coordinate 16,893, forward strand.
AACTGGGTCATGTACATGCCACTGATAGGTAACTGGATCATGTTCATGCCACTGATAGGTAACTGGGTCATGTGCATGCCACTGATAGGTAGCATACCACTGATAGGTAACTGGGTCAACGTGCATGCCACTGATAGGTAACTGGGTCATGTGCATGCCACTGATATATAACTGGCTGGGTCCTGTGCATGCCACTGATAGGTAACTGCGTCATGCGCATGACACTGATAGGTAACTGGGTCAACGTGCATGTCTCTGATAGGTAACTGGGTCATGTGCATGCCACTGAAAGGTAACTGGGTCAACGTGTTATTTTACAGTGCAGGTAGCGTTTACATAACGAAGAAGATAGCTTACCAACAGCGGGAATACTGACCGGACAGATTGTGGACACTATGATGACATCTACCTAAATCCTCTAAAGACGGTAGCGTTCGATGTTTGTCTGATATCTTGTATTGTCGTACCCTTAACGGTTTGTTCTCTTGTTGCTCTGGTTTCTGCCAAGTAATTGAGTAATTGCTTTGTGGCTTCCATATATAATCATGTATGTGTTATAAGTATATTGCCTATTAATTATGCCTTGTTTGTTAGAGAATATAACCTGGCGGAGAAATCTTTATTTAAAGTGTCCATTATTGTTAAGATTGAGGTTTAGAGTGCCCTAGAAACTGGTTTAAACCCCAACGGCCATTTTTGCCACTGACCGTGTCAAGGCGGTTGCTCTATTGTCACCCCTTTTGTGTTTGTGCTGTTATATCTGGCATTTTATTCATCTTTTTTGTTGTGGTTTGTTTCTGTGCGTGTTTGTAATTAACTGTGGTCGTCGAATGCTACATTTAATGTTGGACTTTTATTTCTATTTTTTCAGTCGATTCAGTAGCGCTTGGGTGAATTTGGCGGCAATATTGTACACTTAAAGTATATACAGTCTGGACAATCCGTATAAGTTATGGGTTAACATAAGCATAGTATAGCTTTACATTTGAAAGTAAATTAATATAAATAAAAGAAAATATATAGAATAGAAGAAGGTAATAATTGAAACGTTCAGTCAAACATATTTATTGTTTAAACAACTTGTTTGTTATGTGGGGGGTGCGGGTGTCCGACCAAAGTTGACGTTTCAAAATGTCTCGTAAGGGTCCCATGCAAATCGACTTGTGAATTTTGAATGTGTTACTGATAGCAAATAAAATTCTTATAATCATATCTGAAATATATCATACAACTATGCTGTACTGAAATACAATTGGAAGAAGCAACCTTAAAATGTTCTATATACTATCCTAAAGTATTCTCACTTTTCAATATAAGAACATGTATTCCACAACTGTTTCAACTGTTACAGTTCAGGAAAATCGTTTATCGTATGATCGTTGTGCATTTAATGTCAAGTAATAACGATATTTCATTTTAGTACAAGTTATAAAAAGTATGCCATTTATTTCCGGCACTCATGCAAACGTTGGTCATATATCATCTGGCTTGCGTGAATTTCTAAATCCTAAATTAGCCTAACTGTAAGCGTAGTATTCGATGCACCAGGTAAGAACATCCGGCTGATTTAGTGTTGTTAAACCTAAAACAATATAACTTGATTTCGTATGATTCCCTTATTGACATACCTGTTGGAAAGTTGAGAAGTTCATTCCTTAAAAAATCATTTTCTTCCTTCGTTTTGATGAAAACCAGTCTGCTACCTTGTTTTATACAAAACATCTAGAACAAAGAAAATAATGTTTATGTATAACAACTGTTTGAGCGAATACGCTTCGTTATTTCCAGGTTAAACTGCACAAGAGTCAACTCTCCTTCTTCGGCTATTACAGAATGTCCAGAAAAAATAATTATTACTAGATTTCTGAGGGACGAACAATTGATAATTATAAGTATAATTATAAGTAATATTTCCTACTAAACGGATGTTTTGTGGGAAATTCTTTTTACTTTGTTTTTATTTAAGTACTGAATAATTGGCGCTTCCAGCTGCATGCGTAAGGGACATCAGATGACGTAAATTAGTTCCTTATACTAACACTAAGCAGAAGTTACTGTAATAAACTAATTACTTCGTATCCCTATGGATAGTAACTGTGCACCTCTTGTCGCAGACTTGTGTTTGTATTGTTATGATATTGTAAAGATATTTCATGTTGAGTCTTTCACCAGATACTCAGGCAGATGTCATCGAAGCCTTTAATAACGCATCTCGGAATCAGGATGATATATTAAATATTGACAACCGTTTTCTTAATGATGCTATAATATATACTAAGTACCCAAAAGAACTTAAACTTAACAAAGTGTCATATAAAACCATCGACTGTAAACTCTTTATCAAAGGTGTTACGGGTAATATATAACAAGAAAAGAAGTAAAACCAACAAGAACTATTTTTTTAATATAATTAACACATTTATTCAAATACTACTAAGAAAAACATTCACTTACAGAAAATACATAAAATGGATCCAGTATTATCTTTAAAATCCGATATACGAATAACATTCAAATAATATTGGTAAGTGTCTTATAATCTGAATGTGTCCATGTAATCAAAGTTGTCAAAAGTCCATGTAATCCAATTTCACTTAACATTTTCCTGGTTTATTCATTCACAATAGTCCAAATGTCCAAAAAATCCAATAATCCAATGTCACTAGATGAGCACAATATATTTATCTTCTCACAATATATTTTAATTCACAGCATCCAATATTTTGTAAATTCTCAATTAAAATAATAAACCAGATACTCCACTTTGATTACTAATACTGAAACCAAAAAACAAACCTAAAAGGCTGTATTTACACCATCATAGAATGTCATAGAACATTTAGAATATCCCAGTAAAATAAACGAGTTATTTTTAAATAAGCTTAACAAGCATATGATGTATGACATGATGTAAAAAATAATCTAGGAATTACTAGAATCAGCTATTTATATGTGTGCTATTAATAGAAACAATCATCTGACAACTGGATCAATAAACATGTACACTTATATAGCATTATATACATGAGGGTAACACAAGTTATATATTTTTCATACTCAGTAAACAAGCATTTGTGTGTGTGTGTGTGTGTGTGTGTGTGCGCGCGCGCGCGCGTGTGCTTGCGTGCCAGAGTCCGTGCGTGAGTTTTGATTTTATTTTACCCAGCGTCAGAAGCATTCATTGATTCGTTATGCATCAGGTAGAAGGACACCTGAAGTATACCCAGCCGGGTCCACAGTCTGACAGAGAAAAATTAATACGAGATAATCATGTTATTATAGACCGAGCACAGATTGAAACACATGTGAACTTTTTTGCGTGTGAATATTTAGTGCACAGTTTCTGAAATATTTATACAATGTACAATTTGTTCAAATATTACACTAATTGGTTGTCTTTTTTGCGCACCTCATAAGGCACACGCTCCTAGTTTTGCCCATTTTGAAGACAGGTAAGTGTCGCGAGACCTGTGACGTCACCGGTTCTAAGCGATTAACGGTTCATTATCTATATAGGATTACGTTATGGTATATGTAAAACTTGCCGTCGTGTGCTGTAGTGCGCATAAACAGGATAAGATAATAAATGAGGAGAATAATGTTAGAGTAAGGTATTAAGTGTGGGTAAACCATTGCAGAAGAAAAACGCCCGTCTTATCAAAAAAGCGGAAACCTTCGAAAATTCACTAGTTTTAAGTGTACATTTTAATTTTCGATTCATGGGAAGTTCGATAAATTTGGAGTACAAATAAAAAAAAGCGATACCAACCATATTTGACTACACAAATGAAAAATACATAAATAAATATAAAAAGATCGGACAGGGAAATTAGCATTCAAGGAGGACAGTCAACCACAAGACACAGAAACAAACGACATCGCAAACACAAAAGGGCTACCGCCTTGGAAGGTCAGTGGCAAAGTAGGCCACTGGGGGGTTTAAACCGGTTCTAGGGTGCACCAAACCTCACACTTACCCTACTGTCATCCCATTAAAACAGGACAGTGTAAATAAAGAAATCCCCGCCATGATCTAATCTCCAATCAACAAGGCAGCATCAATAGGCAATATAAGTAAAACACAAATATGCTCGTGTAAATATAATACAAACAAACAATAGCCTAGAAAGCCACAATGAAGATATGCAGAAGCCAGAGTTACAAGAGAATAAACCTTTAAGGGCACGAAAAGAAAGATCATAGACACACATCAAACGCCACCGTCCCAATGGGCTTTAGGTAGGCGTTATCATAGGGTCACAGCCTGTCCGGTCATCGTACAATTAAAGAGGAAAGCATAGTGGCGAACTGTAATATAGTCCAACACCAAGCATGCTGTACGTTGCAAAATGATAGGGTCATAACCTCTTTTGATAAACTTTTTAACAAGTTTAACAAAGATAGTAAGAAAGTGATCATGACCAAGAATCTTATGAAGTTTATAAATTACATCACCATAGAAGTCAGGTTGTGATAGTCCTTGTCGCAGAATAGTCCTTAAATTACATTTATATTTGGAAAGAAGATCAGGGTTACGATAATACAATTTTGCAAAGGTTTTACGAAGTTTGTGGTAACGGTAACCCTGACTGAGTTATACAAAGATTACGAATATTAAAGTCCTTAACTCGAGTACAAGCTCTTGAAAAACTAATAAGTTGAGACACATACACCCCATAAGTTGCTCGGGGAATATCCTCATCCAAGTGGGGGATAATTGACAATGTCAAAATTAAAAACATCTCTCTCGTCATAGATTTTGCTAATTATTTTACCATTTTCAATCGAGAGATCTAAATCAAGAAAAGAAGCGTTATTATCAGATATATTAGCTTTGTTAAACTGAAGTGCTTTAGGATAAATATTATTAACCATAGTTGGAAAGAAAGGATTGTCAATGTTCAATATGTCATCCAGATACCGAGAGGTGTCATTAGCATCAATCACATCTGCCTACGGTATCTGGTGAAAGACTCATCATGAAATCTCTTTCATAGCAAAATAAAAACAAATCTGCGACAAGTGGTGCACAGTTCGTACCCAATTTGTCTATAAACGGTGGTTCCATACCTCGCCGTCTCCGTGCGAGCAAATTTTTGTTCGCCGATTTGACCAGCTTTGAAGAAGAAATGAATACAACCAGTGAAATACAAGTTTTATTCTATTGTCATAGCAATTCATATACATCGGGTATCAGGGGCGTTCCTGGGGCTAATTTAGGTATACGCACCATCGAGTTTTGGATTCACAAATGTGCCTAACCCACCTATACCTTCAGATTTTATTGCATTTTTCGCATTTTTCGCCTTTTTTATTTGTTTGCTTCTTTAATAGCCTGTACGCACGTGCGTCAGTGCGTATGCCCAGGTACGCCCCTGGGTATAGGGGCATACGTATGATACATTGCAGAACATTACATAGTCTTAGACGCTTATATACATCATGATATGAATGATAAATGGTTTGTCGTTGAATCAGTCTTGCTTCTAGTAAGAGCTGACGACGCTTATATAATTAAGCCGGATTTTTTCAAAAATTGCTAAAAAAAGGCAAGCATATAATTTAATAAATCCTGGGAAAGAAACACTGACTTTGTTCCGATATATATGTCGTTATCTTTGTCTGTTTATTATAAACTTTCCAAAAGTGTGAAACATATAGCTGCATATACATGGGTCTACAGAACTGAAAAAAAAGGCAAACTATTTCATGATTATCTATAACAAAAGAGTATGAGCATGATGAGAGTGGACCTTTGGAAACGATAAATACGAAATATTGCAGTTTCGGTTTGATAGAGACTGTTCATGAACGGTAGTAAAAGATATGCCTGCTACCGTTCACGTCCACTGGCCCCGGATTGAGCAGAACTCAGTATTCATAAAATCAATAGTACATAATTTAAACATCGCGAAGATAGCATGCATATGGCGGTGAACATGCCATTTAACTGTCATTATTTCATGTTCCGCGGCATATAGTCCCAGCATCTAACAACATTCTATGCCCCGAAGAGCGAAATAAACAAAATGGAATTTAGTTGGGAGCAGCGGTTATGAAGCCTGCGCATCATAAGTAACAGTCAAAAGACTAAATTAAAAAGCAGACAACATGTCCTATGGGTCGTTAAACAATACCCAGAGCCTTTATCGGCCGGAGTAGTTGAACCACCGAATTGAAAACATAAACATTTGGAAATGTACCACCGATATCAAAATATACGTATCGGGCTCAGCGATCTCCAAAGATCGAATGAATAACAGTCCTGATTGCAATCGCGGGGAGACGTTTTACTGCCGCAACACTGCACAAGCAACGCCACTGTGCTATATAAAAGAGTATGATAGTGGACCTTTGGAAACGGCCGAACACGATAAATACAAAATATTGCAGTCTCTGTTTGATTGAGACTATTCATGAACGGTAGTGAAATATGCTTGCTACCGTTCACGCCCCATTGCCCCGGGTTGAGCAGATAATCACTTTTGATAATTTAACTAGTTATTACTTTAGCTGAGTAGTGTTTTATGATCCAAAATATGTATCTTAGCTTATGAAATAAGTAAAAAGTGTGCTTCTTATACAGGCGAATACGTTTTCCTATTATGGTAAATTTATCCTTTTGGATCGATACATGTCTCCGTGTTTATAATAAAGTAGGCTGTATTATTCAGATTATATTATTTCTCTCTCTTTGTGTGCGATGAAAAGACGCAGTTCCCCATGCTTCATATATCCGGCGTGCAATACGCGACTTGCTACTGTATCAGCATAAATTGCAATGAACAGGAAATGCGTCATAAATATACGTTTCCCTAAATGGTGCGCGCTTGTGTAATATACCTTCGCAAGTCCCCATAATTACACCCATGGATATACAGGTACCCTGGATTTGAAACTCCCCTACACGCCCCTTGTTAATTCCCTATTAATCCGCCGAATGGACATACAAATGAATTATTAACACTTAAATCTGCATGTATTGCTTTTAATTTATTGAAAAAAAAAAGATCGAATTCATACTATAACTTGGGTTTTAGCGGCGAAAATAGGCTTGATAGCTGTGTTGATTTTCTATTACTACAGTTTTCGCCATTTACGGCTTGAAATCGAGAATGTACATTTTTTGAAATTTAACTTCTCTTTCATTTACGTTACGATATTCAAAGTAATAATTCCTTCGTAATGCCATTATTGTGTAGAGTTGCATTGGACGGCCTTGGATTTCTGTATAGCCTTTTTGTTCGCAAATTACGCAGTTGAATTTGGTTGAAAATTCATAAATAAAATCGCCTTTATTTTTCATAAAAATGTATAAACATTCTAAGTGAAACTCCTGTTTTATTTATGGTTCGATATTCAAAATAATTATTCCTTTGTATTGCCTTTATTGTGTAGATTTGAATGACGGCCTTGGATTTCTGTATAGCCTTTGTTTTCCTCTCAAATTATGCTGTTTAAGTTGGTTGAAAAATATTATTTTTCATTTAATGTAGCCTGCATTCTTTTGAATCTGAGAAAGTTCTACTTCTACTTGAATCCGGGTCCACTCGGCCCTAAACCATCTCGTACCCCGAGTCAACTCGGCCCCAGGTCAACTCAGCCTCCTTTATATGTTTATATCAGAAGTTGAGTTATTTATACTTTCTGCTTAAATATATATGAATATGAATCAATATAAAAATAATTACGCACAATCTGAGAGTCTCCGTGGCCGAATGGTTAACGACGTTGCGTTGTAAACCTTCACCACTCACCGCTGTGGGTTCGAATCACACTGGGAGCTCGACTTGTACATGTGAGGAAGTGTCGAGTCTTACGAATGGCGGGAGGTGTAGTACAGTACTGGTTCTACCCAGGAAAAGTGGATGGTCACAAAAAATGGACCGTCATATATAATTTATAACCTTACATGTGTTGAAAATGACGTAAAACATCATACAAATAGTTTGTTATTCAAATCGTCTACCCATACAAATAAGATAAATTAAATACCACTTGAACAATCGTCATTTAACACTTCATTCTCTGAATTATAAAGATTTCAAACTATATCGGTATGCTCACTTAGTATATGTTTATATATGGGGTCCGAACTTTATTCTTTTTATTCTTTGAAAATAAGATTAACTACCTTAATCATATAGTTTATTTTTATAAAGAGGGTGTGAGCTGACCCAGTCCGACCTGACCCACTTCACCACTAAGGCCGAGTTGACCCATTACCCTTTTATTTTAATACTGTACACGTTTCATATTAATTCTTTGGGTTGGCATTTACGGTAATATTGTGAATACCGGTAGGTGAGAACTGGCTTTGGATTTTACCATAGATCATACATACATTGAAAAATTTGTTTCATTAAAAATGTTCATCTTGCACTTACGATAGGATGTTCTAAATAATGAATTGGCATTATTGTGCAGCATTACTCGAATGTAATACGCTGGTTTCCATATTGGTTACATCATCATGCCTTATATTCCTGCCAAAACAAATTGGCATTCAAAATCAAAGTTATCATCCGAATGTTGCAATGTTATTCAGCCGATTGCTCCATCAATATTTTATTTGCATGAAAGCAGTGATAAAACCTTCATCTGCACTTCGTAACAAGATAGACCAAGTGGAGACAACTCACCAAGGGAGAATCACGAATTTACAAATTTATTTACAACAAGATGAATATATATACAAATGAATACAAATGAATACAAATGACAAAGTAGAAATATCAAAGTTTTAAATCATGTTTAAAATGCAGTTCACTACACGTTAGATTAAACTGTTCGGTTTTAATCAGACTGAATATCTGATATCTGTATTTATGATATGTGTATGCTATATCACACGCTATTTTATCTCTCAAAACTCTATCTAGCTGAGTTCTTCCGGTACAGCTCCCGGCACTAATATTTCACTTTCGCATTATATTGCAATCCCGTCCTTAGCGGTTGATATTCGTCCCGGTACCACACATACTTCCGGTGACGTAATTTACACGCGACGCCTACTCGCACGATCCTTTCCGGCGATGGCCCAAGTCCCGGTATTACACATCTGGTGACGTTATCTGCGTAACTAGGCCCTCTTGCCTAGCGTCTCCGTGGCTACCGTCTGGTCTGTCGCCCAAATAGCGAATGCTGTCGTTCCCGACCTACGACCCCGTAGACCACGCTCCCGAAAATACGCTCTACATGCTCTACGCTCCTAGCGCATACGGCTACAAAATATATACCCAATCTTACAATGTTATCACAACATGCATTTTATAATAGCACTAAGGTATCACTATACCTAATAACTGAGTGCAAAGCAATCTTTATTCAGAATGAATAAACCCGAATTCTAAACCTTCTAATAGACATTATGCTAACATAATAATTCTACCATAGACTGAATGAATAACTGGTTTTACATCCCGTAAACACATTATAGGCTATACTGGTACAACAACCTCAGATTGATTGAATGATAATGACAATATGAAAATCAACCTGCACAATAAACAACAACCGTTTATGCAATAACGTAATGACAGTTAGAAACCTCCGTAGAAAAGTACATACAATCTGAATCGCGTATTCCATTTACTATCTACAAACAACTGGCATTATCAATAATGTAAATATATGCCCCAATAATCTTATCAGTCAATAATTTGCTAAAAAAAATTCTGACGTTTGAATAAATGAGATATAGGGTGAAAACGTACAATAATTAAAAACAATATCCTGCTAATTATCTATGGCTTTTACCGGCAGATATTTACTTCAGAACAACAATCTAAATATGACAATAATTTACAACAAATAAAATTGATTTGACTGACTTCTTGCCGTTATGGTATTGGTCACTAGTGACGTAATTTTGAACTCTATATCTCATATAAGAAATCGATACATTTATGAGGCCCGCACGGGTAAACACTGGCAAATTTACTCATAATACACAGCTTGTAAAATCATAACATTTTTAATAGTTGATGGATTTTGATGAAATAAACGCCAAAACAACTTATTCTTTATCAATAGAATGAATCTAGTAAAAGATCATTTATTAGATATAGGCATCGATTAAAAGTGATGCGCTTGGCAAAAATCTATCAAAATTCTATCTATGAAAAATCAAGGGAAATGAGGCCCCGACAAACACAGTTAAAAACTCTAATTAGATATGCATTCATTGTGTTACACATTGGAAAAAACAAACACTCAAAGCAAATTATACATCAACACGTGTGACTAGCTGCCATATTGTTTACATAGCAACAGTGCACTATTTTGTGTACCGTTGCCTTCCGACGAACAAAATGTCAAGATTTTGAACTTACCGAAGCGCCGTGATACACACGAGACGGGATCCCGAAGAATGACAGATTGGCCAAGCGTTCACGATTGCCGTTTGACATCAAAACCAAGCTTATATTACTTGAGCCCATTTTTCATTATATTTTACTTTAAAGGGACACGGGGGCTGGCGATCTTGTGTTTATCAGTCATTTAAATTAGTGTTTCGATTTATATATTCAGTATCATTTTGACTTTAAACATGCTTGCATATAATTTAATAAACTATTACATTTTCATTTCTTCGACTGATTTTACCACAAGTTGAAATCTATTATCGTTATTTTCAACTGCACACATATTTGCTTTATATAATCCAAATTAATATAAATGATTAAACACATGCAAGTTGTGCAGCAGTAAAATAGCAAGACACCACACGATTTTAAGAAAGCTATCAAGATTGCTAAGTGTCCCTTTAAAATAGGAGTGATTTTGTAAGAATGAATGCTAAAACGTGAGTTCGACCTGTCTCTGTTTCATGTTTATAAATATTTTCCGATGACACCATGCGTAATTTTACGCACATGGTTAACAGAAACAGCTTTTTCAGTGCGCTTAGACATAATAATAATATTCTTATTTCCTCCCTATAGGAGATTCACATAGTATACAAACAACAATGACAGAAAACAAATTACAAAATAAGCACACAAACAAAACAAGAACATATATACATGTTGGCAGAGTTATATATGCAAAATCAAATCTCTGCAGGAACTGGCCCTGACGCATTCATATTATATAATTAAGTTATGTTTCCACTGTTACATATTTTAACCACACCCAATGTATGCACCTAAATATCGTACCATAAAACCGGTCTATTTCATCTGAGAGAAGTATTACAATCGTGTAACTGTTGGCACCAAGGAACACAATAACAAAAAATAACTGACAGTAGACGGACAACAGATGACCGTTCCACTGGATGATATTCATTGACCTACATGTAATCTAGCGAGAACTTTATGCTTGTAATTACACTTGTATTGGCAATGTACGTTTCATTTTAATATTTACTTTTTTGTGTCACTGTGCTTTATAAGAAGACTCACATTTGTCAATCCGATAGTTTTTTGTTTTTTTGACGATCGCTTAAATAGTAAGCGATTTCTCTTATTCACATATTGAATTGAAACTACACACATGTATGCATTCCTCATTATTAGACAACATCACAGAGCAAGGTTCTATAACTCTTTTATTTTAACAAAATTAAAGTCCCTTTTATACTTACAAAATAGATTAAAGTTTGTATCTAACTTGGTTTAACATAGCAAATTGAAACTTCCTGTATGGAAAGCTCATATATGTTATCGGCATCATTAGACAACATCATAGGACCAGGTTCTATAACTTATGACACAGGTATCTACAGTTTACTTACATTTTTTTTATATAATTATGAAACACATATTTTTTCCATATTTTCAGATCTTCTTTGAGACCTCTTATCCAGAAAGTTGCCACGCAAACGGAAAAGGGGGCCAAGACTTACCGCGAAGGAGGCCAAGACTTACCGCGAAGAGGAAATGCTTAACGAAAGAGCTTCAAGATTCACCAGCACATGCTGATGTTATCGCGTTACATGAAGATGAGTCACCAGCACACACTGATGTTATCGCGTTACATGAAGACGAGTCACCAGCACACACTGATGATATCGCATTACATGAAGACGAGTCATCAGCACCCACTGATGTTATCGTGTTACATGAAGACGAGTCACCAGCACACACTGATGTTATCGCGTTACATGAAGACGAGTCACCAGCACACACTGATGTTATCGCGTTACATGAAGATGAGTTACCAGCACACACTGATGTTATCGCGTTAAATGAAGACGAGTCACCAGCACATACTGATGTTATCGCATTACATGAATACGAGTCACCAGCACACACTGATGTTATCATGTTACATGAAGACGAGTCACCAGCACACACTGATGTTATCGCGTTACATGAAGACGTGTCACAAGCACACACTGATGTTATCGCGTTACATGAAGATGAGTCACCAGCACACACTGATGTTATCGATTTGAATACACTTGATCACAGTTACCACAACACTTGTGATGACTCATATTTCAAATGACACTCAGTATGAATCGAAGAATGTGTGGTGCGAAAACGATGAGAACTGCATGCATGAAAGTGTACATCATGAAGAGACAGATATCAGTTGTAATGTGACCATAGATGAATATTCTTACCAAGTGCTGTACAAAGACACAAATAATGCTGTGCAAAAGACATTCACGTTTGATCAAAACAGTAGGATTATAACAAGTGTGGAACTGTATGACAGGTCTGTCAAAACGTGTGTTGTCGTTGATCTGGATTACAGTATGAAAGTGTATGTACACAATGTTGAAATTGCATATGATCACGAAATATTTCAAGACATGCCACATAGCCCACATGTGAACACCGTTGATGACATTTTGAACGTTTTGAAACAATTTTCGCGTTTTAAAGTTTGCATTGGGAATCCAGATGATGACTTTCAGGTGTTACTACCTGTTGGTAGTGGGCTAGGTGAAGGACAGACCCTTCAGTGTGTGCTTTCCGAGAAGAGGAGTTTGGTGCTGGATCAAATGGATATAATTACTCGTCTTCGATACGATCAGTGAAATGTGATGTTCTTATTTTCGCATCTAAAGTGCGATGCTCAAATTGTTCGAACACTAGAAGAATTCTTAGATCAAGGCTGTTTCGGAAAACAGAGGCCAAACATGAAGGGAATGCCAACTTTGTTCATTCAAAACATGCGCATTCAAATATGAATAGATCACTCCTGATAAAAAAGTGCAGCAGTAAAAGAAATTACACTATTGGTGTAAAATTGAAATTAAAAAAGAAGGCATTACAATGAACGATTATCAGTCCTTGTTAATTTCTGATCTAATGTCGTCTTTCGAAAGTGAATTGTTTAAGGCATACTCAGACTCTAACTCGATGCAGAGACTATTCTGGGATCAACAGATCAAGGAATCGAAAAGTGGTAGAAATGGGATGCGCTGGCATCCAACTATTTTCAGGTGGTGCCTATATTTGCGGCACACTTCAGGCACATGTTATGAGGCACTGAGAGCCAGTCGATTAGTTAAATTACCAAGTTCGCTAACTCTATTCACACTATACCAAAAGTGCCAATGGATACAACAAAGATGTTTTGAAAATAATAAGACAGAAAGCTACAAAAAATGACATGTATGCAGAAGAATGGAAGAATTGGTGAGGCCTGTTATTTGATGAAATTAAAATTAAAGAAGATTTGGTATATGACAAGCACACAGGGGAGTTAATCGGATACTGTGAATTGATCTTAGTGGGAAATGAGGTTATGGCGCTTGAAAGAAGTCTCAGTGAAAACAGAAACCAATCTGTAGGCAAGTATATGCTTGTCATAATGGTAAGGAGCTTGACTACAAACATGAAATATCCGTTGTCAAGCTTTTCAGCTAGCAGTATTACGGCAGACTATCTACGTACGTTAAATTATATTGTGATAAAACTTATTTTGGTCTATAAAAAGTTTCATCAATAAGCACTTATGACTTCTCTACACTATATACAACCTTACCACATCACCTTATAAAAGACAAGCTAATTTCTCTTATTCAAAAAACATTCGCTAGACAAAATACTACATTTTTGGCATGTACTAATATTAAAGCGTTTTTACTAACGGCAGTTTAGACAATTATACTATGTGGACTTGCTACGAAGTTTGTGAAGCATTCATCTTCCTATTAGATAATATTTTCGTCAGGTATGGTACCACCGTTTATAGACACATTGTTGGTATCTCTATGGGTACGAACTGTGCACCACTTGTCGCAGATTTGTTTTTATTTTGCTATGAAGAGATTTCATGTTGAGTCTTTGAAGTTTCATAAGATACCCAGGCAGATGTTATTGAAGCTTTTAATGACACCTCTCGGTATCTGGATGACATACTGAACATTGACAACCCTTTCTTTCCTACTATGGTTGATACTATTTACCCTAAAGAACTTCAGCTAAATAAAGCTAATATATCTGATAATAACGCTTTTTTGGTAGATTTAGATCTCTCGATTGAAAATGGTGAAATAATTAGCAAAATTTATGACAAGAGAGATGATTTTAATTTTGACATTGTTAATTACCCCCACTTGATGGGGATGTTCCCCGAGCAACTTCTTATGGGGTGTATGTGTCTCAACTTATTAGTTTTTCAAGAGCTTGTACTCGAGTTGAGGACTTTAATATTCGTAATATTTGTATAACTAAAAAGCTACTCAATCAGAGTTACCGTTACCATAAACTTCGTAAAACCTTTGCAAAATTTTATTATCGTAACCCTGATCTTATTTCTAAATATAAAAGTAATTTTAGGACTCTTCTGCGACAAGGACTATCACAACCTGACTTCTATGGTGATGTGATTTATAAACTTCGTCAGAGTGTTGGTCAAGATCACTTTCATACTATCTTTGTTAAACTTGTTAAAAAGTTTATCAAAAAGAGGTTATGACCCTATCATTTTGCAACGTACTGCATGCTTGGTGGTGGACCCTTTTACAGTTCGCCACTATGCTTTCCTCTTTAATTGTACGATGAACGGACAGGCTGTGGACCCTATGATGACGCCTACCTAAAGCCCATTGGGACGGTGGCGTTTGATGTTTGTCTATGATCTTTCTTGTCGTGTCTTTAAAGGTTTATTCTCTTGTTGCTCTGGCTTCTGCCAAGTCATTGAGTACCTTCATTGTGGCTTTCTAGGCTTTCTTTTTGTATTATATTTACACGAGCATGTTTGTGTTTTACTTATATTGCCTATTGATACTGCCTTGTTGGTCAGAGATTATATCATGGCGGGGATTTCTTTATGTACACTGTCCTGTTTTAATGGGATGACAGTAGTGTAAGTGTGAGGTTTGGTGCAACATAGAACCGGTTTAAACCCCCCAGTGGCCTACTTTCTCACTGACCGTTCCATGGCGGTAGCCCTATTGTCAACCATTTTGTGTTTGTGATGTCGTTTGCTTTTATTATTACCTTTGCCTTCTTGTTTGTCTGTTTGCATGTTTGTTTCTGTGTTTTGTGGTTGACTGTCCTCCTTGAATGCTACTTTCCCTGTCCGATCTTTTTATATTTCTTTCTTTATCCAATTATTTGGAAAGGCATCTTCTGTTTGGAAGTGTTGAATTAAAGATACTCTGCATTACATGTGACAGGGCATTTGCGAACAGAAAGCTTTTCAACAATCATCGAGTAAATGATGACAACTCAACGACTTATTCCACGATTAATCCACATGACGCAACTAGAACACTTTTCTTTATTTCCGATGTCCCCCATCTCATAAAGACGGCCAGAAATTGCTCTAGCCGCTCAAATTGGCATAACAAATCCAGAAAAATGTGGAACAGCAGGAAAGATATCAGTTGGCTGCATATTGTTAGGCCTTATGAGGAACACTGTGAGAATAGTTTGTACACACCATGCCCGAAGTTGTCTGGAAATCATATTAATTTAACCGCGTTTAGTATAATGAAGGTGAACTTGGCCGCCCAGGTTTTGTCGGTCTCCGTTGCCAATGCGCTAGGGCTGTTTTATGGAGATATGGTGATCGAAACAGTTAACTTCCTACGGAAATTTATCAAGTTCTTCGACTGTTTAAATGTCTGAAACATTCTTGAAGGGAGAAACAAACGCAATGAAAATCTCAGTCCCTATACATCCACCGAAGATGCAAGGCTAAATTGGCTGAAAAACGACTTCTTGGGTTATTTACAGGAATGGACCAATTCAGTTGAAACTCGAGTAGGGAATTTCTCAAAATCAGAAAAGGCAGGAATGATGCTCAGCCACCAAACAATAAGTGGTCTCACCATAAGTGTTAACTCTATATGTGAATGTGTCAAAGTTTTGTTAAGGAGTGGTGCTTCATTCGTTATGACACACTCATTCAACCAAGGTCCATTGGAACAACATTTTGGCCATTACCGACATAAATCCTGCAGTAACAACAATCCTACAGTGTATGAAGTAAGAAATACAATGACACATCTTCGTGCTATCGGAACACAGGCATTAGCTCCAAAACGAGGCAATATCACTCGTCAAGAAGAAAATATGGTTGTAGACGAGACAAAACTTCCAAAACGAAAGTGTGTGAGAAATTGACATGTATTAAAAGATTGCTTCCTTTGCAAAGGTACATTTAGGTATAACAAAATTTATTATTTATGCTTAAAAACACATTTATGTGATTAGAGATAATTCTTTCAATATGAATTTGATCGGTCACCAGATTTATAGGGTATGTGGATAATTTCTAGCATGTACATAACACTACAATCGATCTTGGAAATAAACACAAAATAAAAAATCTTGCTCTTTTAATGGCGTTAAGTATAAATTTAAAATAATGCTCATGATATTTTTAATTTAATGCTTGATAAATGCTTCGAGGAAATATAAAAAGATAGGACATGGAAAGTAGCATTCAAGGAGGACAGTCAACCATAAAACACAGAAACAAACACGTAAACAGACAAACAAGAAGGCAAAAGTAATAATAAATGCAAAAGACATCACAAACACAAAAGGGTTGACAATAGGGCTACCGCCTTGGAACGGTCAGTGGCAAAGTAGGCCACTGGGGATTTAAACCGGTTCTAGGGTGCACCAAACCTCACCCATACCCTACTGTCATCCCATTAAAACAGGACAGTGTAAATAAAGAAATCTCCGCCATGATCTAATCTCTAACCAACAAGGCAGCATCAATAGGCAATATAAGTAAAACACAAATATGCTCGTGTAAATATAACACAAAAAAACAATAGCCTAGAAAGCCACAATGAAGGTACTCAATGACTTGGCGGAAGCCAGAGCAGTTAGAGAATAAACCATTAAGGGCACGACAAGAAAGATCATGGACAAACATCAAACGCCACCGTCCCAATGGGCTTTAGGTAGGCGTCATCATAGGGTCCACAGCCTGTAGGGTCATCGTACAATTAAAGAGGAAAGCATAGTGGCGAACTGTTAAAGGGTCCACCACCAAGCATGCAGTACGTTGCAAAATGATGGGTCATAACCTCTATTGATAAACTTTTTAACAAGTTTAACAAAGATTGTATGAAAGTGATCATGACCAAGAATCTTACGAAGTTTATAAATCACATCACCATACCATAGAAGTCAGGTTGTGATAGTCCTTGTCGCAGAAGAGTCTATTTTACCCGTTTTTAAACCACAAAGACCATTTAACATGTTCCAGTAAGATTTTGCAGTTTTATACCGAGCTTTTATATGTTTCTGTGTTTCATTTTGTCTGTATTCAAATTTGGCCTTACGTATAGCTTCTTTATATTTTGTTCTAGCATGTACCATTTGTTTTCTTGGTATTTCAGTTCTGTCATTTCTAAAATTATTTAGTTTCTGATAAAATACATATTTACATTCTGCACAGTTATTGTTATACCATCTTTTATTTTCCAATACATCGTTGTTTTCATCGTATTTGGAACAATCAGGGTTTATATTCCTTTTAAACAATGGTGAACAAACACCATCAATAATATTAGATAAGTCCTGCAAACAATTATCAATATCATTATCACTATAACAATTATGTATTTGATTTTGCGAATTGTTTAAATGGATTATAGTTTCATCAGAATCTAATGCATTCTTATAATCGTTAACGTGTTTGTAGTTCCATGCAAATTTAAATGGAATTTTTGAATCCGTTTCGTTTATATAATCACTAATATCATCATTTTTGGTAAAACAAAACGACCCAGTGATAATAAAATGATCAGATACCTTGTTTGGCTCGTCAACTGCGAAATCAAATACATAATGACATACTTGTTCAGATATAAGAAAATAATCAATAAGACTACTGCCACGGTTGCATACATAAGTGAGTTTTCCAATAGCTGTATCATTCCCGAACCTACCATTCATAATACGTAGACCGGTTTGCTTGCAAAAATCTAACAATTGCACTCCGTAAATATTTGGCCGTGTTTTGTCTTGTGAAAAACGAGGTTAAGCTTTGTCTGGCATGTAATCATGTGGAAATGGTAGTACATCATTATTTTTCATAGATTCAAATGTTACAAAATCCGGTTCAGTAGCTGTTCTGGCATTGAAATCTCCGCACAAAATAATATTTTTACATAAATTATCACAATCGAAAGAAATATAAAAAGATCGGACAGGGAAAGTAGCATTCAAGGAGGACAGTAAACCACAAAACACAGAAACAAACACGCAAACAGACAAACAAGAAGGCAAAAGCAATAATAAATGCAAACGACATCACAAACACAAAAAGGGTTGACAATAGGGCTACCGCCTTGGAACGGTCAGTGGCAAAGTAGGCCACTGGGGGTTTAAACCGGTTCTAGGGTGCACCAAACCTCACACTTACCCTACTGTCATCCCATTAAAACAGGACAGTGTAAATAAAGAAATCTTCGCCATGATCTAATCTCTAACCAACAAGGCAGCATCAATAGGCAATATAAGTAAAACACAAATATGCTCGTGTAAATATAATACAAAAAAAACAACAATAGCCCAGAAAGCCACAATGAAGGTACTCAATGACTTTGCAGAAGCCAGAGCAGTAAGAGAATAAACAATTAAGGGCACGACAAGAAAGATCATGGACAAACATCAAACGCCACTGTCCCAATGGGCTTTAGGTAGGCGTCATTATAAGGTCCACAGCCTGTCTGGTCATCGTACAATTAAAGAGGAAAGCATAGTGGCGAACTGTAAAAGGGTCCACCACCAAGCATGCAGTACGTTGCAAAATGATAGGGTCATAACCTCTATTGATAAACTTTTTAACAAGTTTAACAAAGATAGTATGAAAGTGATCATGACCTAGAATCTTACGAAGTTTATAAATCACATCAGCTACAATAGAATCAATTAGTCTATCAAAGGTACTCGTATCAACCATATTTACTCTGCTTGTACCCCAGGGCAGAATATAACATAAGCCTAGAAATAAATCTTCATCTAAATTCAATAACTGTCCATTGATTTTGACCCAGATTATATCGTCACTTGATTTTGAAACCAAAGTTTGAGTATCAACAAATGTATCTCTAATAAAAAAATCGCAATACCGCAATATATGTATATGTACGATTTGCCGAGTCACATGATCATTGTCGCAGTTTCACCTACGGTCATATTATTTATTTCGTTTATTAAAGTTAAAATAGAAATCACTTTATAGAATGAAGAATAATCTCTCAGCTCGTATTTGAATTAGCCAGCTAGTTTAAATACTATCCCAAAAGAAATAATACAGCAACGATATGTGTATATATATTTTTAATTTGCCGGCTCAAGTCACTGTCGCAGTTTCACATACGGTCAAATGAACGTAATTGTTCTTATTAAGTTCGTTTTTAGTAATGCTTAAACCAACATCACTGTATAGAATAAAGAATTATCTTTCAGCTCGTATTTGAATTAACCAGCTAGCTTAAAAACTTTTCCCAAAATAAACAAATCAGCAACGATATGTATACATATATTTTTTAAATTTGCCGAGTCACGTCACTGTCGCAGTTTCACATACGGTCAAACGAACGTATTTTTTTGTTATTTAGTTCGCTTTTAATAAAGCTAAAACAAAATCGCTGTATAAAATACAGAATTGTCTTTCAACTCGTCTTTGAAATAGCCAGCTATCTTAAATACTTTTCCCAAAACAAATAAATTAACAACGATATGTACATAGGTTTTCTTAGATTTGATAAATTCGTACGCGCAAGTATTCATGGGTAAATTATTATTCAGCGGATAAATTGGATTTACGATATGTTTCAAATCCAGTGTATGTAGATCTATATACACCTTATTTCAGTAGTGCACCACCATAGTTGATGCGTGGCATTTTGATAGTTACAAATAGATACAGCTAGGGAGCTTTTCATATGGGACACGAAAATGTACTAGAAATTTCACCTCAGTCTTTTTATGGTCTTCTCAACCCTCTAATATGACATTTTAGAGGTACCCGCGGCAATCTTGATTTTAAAAAGGGCGCAGCGTCCCGTTAGTTTTCGATGTATTTGTTCAGTCATTAATATTAAGTAATAGATAGAGTATGTCTCTTCGATTTGGTTGATTTAAACATCGAGATGGGCGAAGCCCATAGAAGTATATAAATCAACCAACGATATTTGTTTTGTAACATGTCTATTTTGCCTGTCTGCCATACTCTAACTTCCGGTAACTTGTAGTTGGAGTACACCAGTTAATTGTACAGACGTTATTTTCAATTGAATGATTTAAAACTGTGCAATAAAAATGGAAATGCCAGCAACCATGCTACAATTAAGAGAATAGTATACCGATAAGGCGCACGATGTCGACGTACATGACGTAACGCCAAATCCCGTTTTTGGGAAAAAAGCATACGGACGTCAAACAAAATTGCAAAATATGACAATATTCTCCACACACATTTTCTTCAGTCGTTTGGTCAAATATCAAAAAAAAACAACATTTTTGAAAGGGCAGTAGCGTTTGATGTTTGTCTTACATATTGTTTTGTTGTACCCTTAACGGTTTGTTATCTTGTTGCTCTGACTTTTGCCAAGTCACTGAGTACTTGCTTTGTGGTTTTCCAGGTTTTTGTTTCTTTATATTCATATATACACATGATCATTTATGTGTTATATTGACTATTAATGCTGCTTTGATCATGATCACTTTTATACTATCTTTGTTAAACTTGTTAAAAGGCTTATCAAAAGAGTTTATGACCCTATTATTTTGCAACGCACTGCATGTTTGGTGGTGGACCTATTTACAGTTCGACACTATGCTTTCCTCTTTAACTGTGCAATGACCGGACAGGCTATGGACCCTACGATGACGCCTACCTAATGCACAAAAGGACGGTGACGTTAGATGTTAGCCTACAATCTATTTTGTTTGGCCCACCTTCTCAACCCCTTTTTATCTGCTCCTTTCTTTCACCTCCCCTCACTCCGTCTTCCGCCAGCTCTGCTGGATGGTGATCTCTTGTGACATACTTTCTGCTGAAGCCTCGCTGTTTATTCCGTTTCTACGACGACTCTCGCTGTTCACCTGATGTTTTTCTTTTCTCCTTTGGATTGCACTGTTTCTGGGACATTGCTGATATGTCTTCTATTACTAACTACTCATGAACAAATTTGAGGGCCGAGAAGGTGGAGTTTTGCCGAATGGTGATGAATGATAAGCAATGAATTAATGAAACATGATATGGAGAGACAAACATCCGGCGGGGTTTAAATCCACGACCTTTCGCTTGTGGGCCCAGTGCTCTACCACTGGGCTATAGAGGCCTCACCTCAATTTTGCGATGACCGGACATTATGTGAACCCTACGATGACGCCCAAAACGACGGTGACGTTTGATGTTTGTCTGCAATCTTGTCTTGTCATGCCCTCAATGGTTTATTCTCTTTCTGCTCTGGCTTCTGCCAAGTCATTGAGTATCTTCTTTGTGGCTTTCTAGGCTAATGTTTTTGGTATATATACACACGATCATCGTTGTGTTTTACTTATATTTCCTATTAATGCTGACGTGTTGGTTAGAGAATAGTTCATGGCGGGGATTTCTTTATTTACACTGTCCCGTTTTATTGGGATGACAGTGTGGTTTGGCACACCCTAGAACCTGGTTTAAACCTCCAGCGGCCTTTTTTGCCACTGACCGTTCCAAGGCGGTAGCACTATTGTCAATACGTTTTGTGTTTGTGACGTCATATGCCTTTATTCCTTATTAACATTGTCATTCATGTCTGTGTTTTGCGTGTTTTTGATTTCTGTGTTCTGTGAAAGCTGCATTTCCTGTTCGACTTTTATACTTATTTGTTTTGTAAGAGAATATAACCTGACAGGGATATCTTTATTTACGCTATCCCGTATTACTGGGATGAAATCGGGTAAGAGTGAAGTTTGGTGCACCCTAGAACCTGGTTTAAACTCCCAGCGGCCTTTCTGTTCCAATGCGGTAAAGCTATTGTCAACCTTTCTATGTTTGTCGTTTGTGACCAGCGAGCCCAATATAAGTGGCTTTGACGCAGAATATCGCTTAAGTCGGTTCTTGGGGGCGTGAGAGGTGATGCTTCTAGCATTACCTTTCATGAACAGACTCAATAAAACCGAATCTGCTACTTTATTCTCTTGGGTGTGTTTGTTGCTTCCAAAGGATCACCCTTATCAGTATTATTAGCATTCACACTAGCGTTCATTTAGTGCAGGTTGTGGTTGTAAAAAGTCTCCCCACGCTACGAATCAGTAGTGTTTTTTTAACTAGTCCTTTGGGACCAGCGAGCCCAATATTAGTGACTTTGACGAAGAGTACCGCTAAAGCCGGTGCTAGGGTGCGTGAGAGGTTTTGCTTCTAACATTTCCTCTTATGAACTGACTCAATAAAACCGAGTCTGCTACTTTATTAGTATTTATTCATTTATGTCGTGTTTTACGTTGCCTGCTAACCTTTTCATGTCGGTTACCCTGTCTTCATCACTCTTTGTGTATTGTCCTTTCCATTTTTTTTATTGCGAATTTTCGGACGAAATACAACTTAAAACGCGTGCTTGCGGATAACCGAAATACTACTCTACTCGCGGTATAGAGGATTTCATAGGAAAAATAATATATATTCCGTCTGCTTTATTTATATAATTCATTTACGTGTCGGTTCATTAAAAGATTTAAATGAAAAATACTGTGAAGAAAAACAATTTTTATGGACTAAAGACAAAGCAAAAACACTGGGCATTTCGCAAATGAAAAGGGAAAATGTGAAGAATAGAACTTTCATCCAAAAATAGATAAATTTATAATATGTTTAGAACAATGGTAAAAACACAATGTATCTATTCTTGGAAAGATAATGGTAATAAAAACGTTTGCACTACCAAAACTGAAACAAATATTCATACATTTTATTTTTTATTTGATTCAAGGATTCTGTTGATGGTGTCTCCAAAACATTTAGTGGGTATATCAGTTTTGGTAGGGCAAACGTTTTTATTACCAGTCAAAATCAATAGGAAAACGATTAAACAAGACTATAAAAATACTGGTCTAAAAATGATAGATTTGGAATCATTTATTCCACTAAAGCAGGATGAGTCAAAAGACTTGCTAATCCGGATAGTCACGCTGATTGGATGGATAATTTACATGAAAGAACTAAATCAGTATGGTGGGGTATTTTATTTGCAAGCAATATGGACATTAACGATGCAAATAAAATAATCGCACGATCCGATTTCCGGCTGTCAGAAATAATAAAATCATGGTCTTTAGAAAACTTCCAAAAGAAAGCTAACAAAATTGCAAAACAGATAATATGGAATAACTCGTACATAAAACATCAAGGATATACTATATACTTCAAAACATGGGATAATGTGGGTATTAAATATATTGAACAACTGTATAACCATAGAATTAGAGGATTTTATACATTTGCACATTTAACACATAATTCTGAATTCCTGATATATTATACAATTGTTCAAAGCATACCAAACAAATGGATACAGGCACTAAAAACAGAAGACAGATCAACACACTATAGCGAAACCAGCTTACTGAAACAAATAGGATAACAAAACAGTGCCAACAAATTTTATACAACATTCAAGTGGAACGCATGCAAACAGAATTACCAATTAAACCTCACCAACAATTGGAAGAAACTATAACAAACATAAACTGGAAACGAATTCATACAATACCTTTCAAAAAAACAATAGATACAAAACTTAGATCTTCAATATAAATATATTTACCCATAAATAAATTTCTATATAAATGCAAAATTAGTAACTCAAGTCGTTGTGATTTTTGCAATAAGCACGTTGAAACAATTGACCATTTGTTTTTGGAATGTCCATTTAGCAGAGCTTTTTGGACAGAAATTCATTACTTTTTAAACAGCAAAAATAATCCTTTTGCAATGACTTTCCAAATGATCTCATTTGGTATCTTTCAAGATAAATTTTATTCAGGTATTTTAAACTATGATTTAATTTTATTTTCAAGAATAGGTTTGCGAAAACGATTCCTAGTTATACATCATTCATCTCATAGATAAAAAATTGAACATAAAGAGCGTGTTATAGCCAGTTCTAAAGACAAATTGGAACACCGCTCATTATACGTTTAAATACAGTAAATTGAACAGTATTCGGTAATATACTCTCTCTCTCTCTCTCTCTCTCTCTCTCTCTATGTCTCACTATTGCTTTAAGATTGTCTTTTTCTTTTCTTAATATCTGTTATTGTCTAGTCTCTGCCGCTGAATGCAACTTATTTATTGTCTCTGTCAAATCGAAAATGCAATACGTATGTGTTGTATTTGTTGTGTTCGACGATTTCCAAATTTCCAAATTTCTCCTTTGATACTTTTTTTTGAATACATACATGTAAGACGACACTTTAATATAATTGTTTTTTTTTGTAATTCATGTATATGTAACCTGATAATAACGCTTCTTTTCTTGATTTAGATCTCTCGATTGAAAATGGTAAAATAATTAGCAAAATCTATGACAAGAGAGATGATTTTAATTTTGACATTGTTAATTATCCGCACTTGGATGGGGATGTTCCCCGAGCAACTTCTTATGGGGTGTGTCTGTCTCAACTTATTAGTTTTTCTAGAGCTTGTACTCGAGTTGAGGACTTTAATATTCGTAATCTTATTTTCTTTTAAAATGCGAAAAAAAGGCACGGCAAGGACAGATTCAACTTTGTAAACAAAGACATTCTCAAACTGTACATGGAATAACTTTTTAAATCCGCTAGCTAGGACATTGAAATAAAAAAACGAGTGAATCGGAGATACAGTAGCCCCTTATTAACACAATCATTTAACAAATAAATCATATGATATGCGCCTACCTGTCAAAATTGCTTCCGACAATAACGAAAATCATCCAAAAATCGCCATTTTGTCACATCAGAAACATTTTCTCCACTTAAAGCTCGTCATGAGCAGGTTTACGTCCTCCCCCCTGATTACGTGGTCCAGCCTTAATTCCATTAAGTGATGGGAAAGCTTATATAAGCAGGATTTTATAACGCGCCTTCGACAATAAAACATGTATAACCTGTTTAAATCGACGTATTAAATGTTTTAATTTTACAATATGTAAACGTTTTAAGCCGAAATTAAGGTTTTATTTCATACCCCAGCCAACCCCATTTTCGCTTCTTGGTGAAGGGGTTGGATGGGGTATGAAAGTTAATACTCGGACCACGTAATGAAAAACGAAAAACAACAACACACGACTTGCTTTACTTCAAAAAAATAATCTAGAGTATGTGTGAATGTCAATAAAGACAAAGATTTTCCATGGAAGAAACGAACACAAACGATATAATAGGATTATTACTATAGTAACTTGTTCTGGAAGTTTGTATCACCTCGAGTAGGATTCCCTTAGCCTCGTCCGTCAGATGGGGACGTAAACCGGGCGGTCTCGTGTATCGAGCACGTTAAAGAACCATAGGAATCTATTCGATAATAAGAGTAGGGCACGGTTCCCGGATTCCTATGTATCCTTCCCCTCTCTCTGGGGCCGCTTTAGATAACCAATACTGTGTTGATGAGCCGTTAAATAACATTCAGTTCAATTCAGTTCACCTCGACTAGGTAAATGCCAGATCAGGATCACACGAGAGGCGGAGATCCGGCCGCCCCCTCCCGCAATGTTCAGAGTGGGGGAGTGGGGCAGAGTATGCTTTGCCCCCCACCCCCTCCCCCAATAATTTGAAAATAAAAATAGTTAAAGCTCAAAAATGACTTTTTCCCCTATATAATGCTGTATGTTATGGTATAAGTGTAACTGAGCGTGGATAACGTTTTTTCTTTGCTTTTGAACAATTTTGTGAAATAGTTTGGCCCCCACCCTCAATAATTAAAACATACTTTTTTTGATTGTCAAACATCTTTTTCATGAAGTTTGCACCCCCAACCCCCACTCAACCTATTAATTAAAACGTTCCTACTTAAACCAGTTTCAAGGATGTACCAAACCTCGCTCTTACCCTGTTGTCATCCCAACAATAGGGACAGTGTAAATAAAGATATCCCCACCAGGTTCCCCTTTATCCCCCACTCACACCATTAATTGAAACGTTCCTACTTAAACCAGTTTCTAGGATGCACCAAACCTCACAATAAAGATATCCCCACCAGGTTATTGCTTTTACTATGTTATGACATAATTTCTATTTTAAGACCTGTGAATTCAAGGAACAGAATGATAAAAATAGCACTCAACTCATTGTTTCAATTTGTGTAATCGGGAATACCTTGTTGTCGGTAAGTAAATTCGTTTAATATCATAACTCCTGATATCTGAGATTTATAATTTGGTGTGATAGACAACTTCAGCCCTGAGCATCAGTAGCAATCTCTGACATCTCTTTCATATTCAGGCATTGAGAGACTTTGTAGAGCGATTCCGAAAGTACATGTTTACAATATAGAATGGCCGTTACTTCATTCATTGGTTCAACTTATTTCATTCATAAAACGATTATAAAGAGAAGGCATTCAGCAGATGACAGTAACATGATAATAATAATAATAATAATAATCTAAAAACACAATATATGCACATATTTAATGACCTTGAAAGTAAACATTTTAGCTGATACTTATCCGAAAATGTTGTACATATAACAGTATGCAATGTCACACACACAATGTGTATTGATTGTGTAATACATTAACACATACATATCAACAAAACAAAAACAC
This sequence comes from Cyrtodaria siliqua, assembly GCA_037043455.1. NCBI lineage: Eukaryota > Metazoa > Mollusca > Bivalvia > Adapedonta > Hiatellidae > Cyrtodaria > Cyrtodaria siliqua. The sequence continues at coordinate 44,070 of JAWPHD010011948.1, forward strand.
TTTACAGTAAATGACACACTATTGATTGTTAATACATTAGTCATTGTTAACGCTTGACGACAGTTGACCACAATGCTTTATAGATTATAATTATTTGACCTAAAAATCATGCGAGTGTAATCAGCTTGTTTACATATATACTTTTAAAATATATACGAAGGAGAGTCAAAAAGTAGGCGGACATTTTTCTGAGACATATATAGCATTACTTGATCACAGTGAAAATACTAATGTGTCATAACTTTGGACCTGCTGCATTTCGGCTATTAAAAAACATGTTGCAAAATATTGCGAAAAGGTGTTTGGAATTCTGGAATCAATCTGTTTTGGTTAATCAAAAACTCCGGAGAAGTCCTTGATAAGTTAAAGGGTAAGCATAAACATGCCTCTACTAGTAGTACATGCATATAAAGTGTGTACAATATAGACTTTGTACTACCCAGAATACAAATTGAGCTTATAAATATTGAAAAATTATACAGCTGGCGTAACAACGGATTTTTAGTATATACAAAAGCAGTGTATACCATAACTCATAATTGACTAGTCAATTCTAACACTAGTCTTGAAACATTGTTATATACACTCACAGTAGAATGCATAGTTCTATTTATTCTAGTTTCATTACTTATAAATTATGAACTCAGGTCAAGCCTTTATATGGAGATTAGAATAGGTTAATCAACAAATGTAGGATAATGGTATACCTGTAGTAAAGAAACTTAATTTTTTAATCAACTAAATTACCCAACATAGAATTTTCTTCTATACGTTAATATCGTTTTTTATTATGCTTAATATAGCTTGTTGAAACATAACACGATATCATGAGCATAAAATACATGATTTTGCACATATTTTTGATTTGTTAGGTTTATTTGAGACTTGGACCCATGCGGTGTCATCCATTGATACCAGATTATAAACATTTTCAAAAGAAAGGTAGAAGATCTGGCGGTTTCCTACTATACTACAAACAGTCTCTAGATATTGGTATTAAATAAATCAGCAAAAACTAATATGGACTTTGGGTTAAGCTGGATAAAAACTTTTTTGGAACCGAATCTGATCTATATTTGGCAATAATATACATAAGGCCAAAAATTCCAAATGTAGACAACGAAATTATATTTTCAGAACTTAGCTCAGATGTTGCAAATGTTGCAAACATAGGGAAAATAATACTGGCAGGAGACCTAAATAGTAGAACATTTTAACGAAATTCTCTCCTCCGATCAGTTTCCTATAACATGGAACATAAGTACTGTTTCAGTAATTCATAAAAATTGCTCGCCGTAAGAATGTGAAAACTACAGGGGGGTTAGTATCTGTGTGGGTAAACATCTTATCAAAGTGATACAGACAAGACTCCCAAACATTTTGAGGGAAAATAATCATTTAGAGGACAACCAGGCAGGGTTCAGGTCTGATTACCGAACAACAGACCAAAGTTTGATTGTAAAAACAATTATTAACAAATACGTAAATAAGCTTAAAAAACCAATATTGTGCATGCTTGCTTCGTGGACTTCTCGAAAGCTTTCGATTCAGTATGGAGGGATGCGTTATTCTTTAAACTAAATAATATGGGCATTAATAAAAATATCTATAATATTATCAAACACATGTACACCACCACACATTTTTGTGTAAAAAAGGAAAATTATCTTACAAATCCAGTACAAAATAATAAAGGTGTAAAACAGGGGGATGGCTTAAGTCCAACACTCTTTAATATATTTTTGAATGATTTTGGAGCATCCTTGCAAGGTAATGTCAGTACAGACCCTATTTTATTACAGAACACTTATTTAAATCATCTTCTTTTTGCTGATGACTTACTTCTCCTGTCTGAGAGTAGCTCAGGACTAAAAAACTGTTTATTATCACTTCAAAATTATTGCAAAGATTGGCAACTAGAAGTAAATCTAAATAAAACTAAAGTGATGATATTTAGCAAGGGTAGAAGGAAATATGATAATTTTGATTTTAAATTTAATGATAACAGTATTGAAATTGTTGAAAAACACAGCGTTCGAACGCAATGGCATCGTAGGTCCGCCCGCACTGTACTGCAAACAAGCACTTGATAATACAATGAAAGAGACAAAAAACAACAAAAAGTGTGGTGAAGACAGGGTTACCGACTTGGAACGGTCAGTAGGCAATAAGGCCTACTGGTTAGCTTGGATCGATTTTATATGCGCACAATCCTCGCTATTATCCTGTATTCAGCGCCCAAATAGACAAGACAGTGTAAACAAAACTACATGCCATCAAAAGGAATTCTCTAACAATAAATTCCACATCAAGAGAAACTAACTAACGAAACACATACAAAATAATAAACATCTCAGGATGTATCCAGAATCGTACTGAACAACCATAGTAGTTGCAGCTAAAGAGGAAACCAATCTAGGGTATGACCAGAAAACCCGAGGGACCCACCTCCCTTAGTTGGGGTTTCCGTAGGTTCAATCATAGAGTCCCAAGAGGTAGTCTAGTCATCGCACACGTGAAAAGTTAAGCTTAATGACTGACTGTAGAGGGGTCAATCACTAAACATGCAGTGCGATGTAAAACCAAAGGGTTATATCCTTTTCTGACGACCTTCCTGATTAAATTTGTAAAGCGGTCAGGAAACCCGTCAGACCCCTTTAACTTTCGAAAATTATAGACCAAATCTCCATAAAATAAGGGTTGTGATATGCCAGTCATCGCACAAGTGAAAAGTTGAAGCGTAATGACTGACTGTAGAGGTGTCAATCACTAAACATGCAGTGCGCTGTAAAACCAAAGGGTTATATCCTTTTCTGACGAACTCCTAGATTAAATTTGTAAAGCGGTCAGGAAACCCGTCAGACCCCTTTAACTTTCGAAGTGTATAGACCACATCTCCATAAAATGAGGGTTGTGATATGCCTAGTCGAAGACGTCGCATGCAGCAGATGACCTATATAACAAAGGTCTAAAAGCGTAGTTCTCATGATTCAGCTATCTAATTTTACAGATATTCCATTAGATATTAGCTGTAAATTATTTGATACTTTAATAAGGCCGATAATAACATATGGTAGTGAAGTCTGGATTGCAGACGACCCCACTTTAAATAGCTAATATTGATGCTATTCCGGCAGAAAAAATACAACACAAGTTTTATAAATCTATCTTGGGTATAAACAGATATTCATAAATTATTCAAGTAGGTGTAAAACAGGAAGAGTTCCGATAATGATATCTATATTGTCGCTCATGTTTAAATATTATAAAAGATGTACAACTCTATCTCAAGACATACTACTATCTTGTGCTTTTCATGTTAACCAAGATCTCTATTCTGCAGGTGAAAAATCATGGTTCTCTACTTTGGTAAAAGTGTGTAAAACATTAAAAATTTCAGAAAATGTAATCAACCTAATGGATTCCAATACCTGGAACAAAACTGTTCTTAGCTATTATGTTAATCAAACAAAAGTGCAATTAGATAAAAATAAAGAGGATATTAATAGTAAACTTCAAACATTTAGCCATATCTTCCAACAAAACCAAATACCATACTATCTACGGCATAGTATATTATATAGAGTGGAGTCTTGGTGTGGAGTCCTGGAGTGGAGTGAATAATTGGAGTGACCTTGGAGTCACATTTTGGAGTGACCTTGGAGTCAGATTTGGAGTGAATATTTTGGATGATTATCAATTTAATATTTTTGAATGACCCTCATAAGGTACACAGTTCCTAACATACCCAGTACAGCTGCATTGTCCCATGAGACATGTGCTAACCTTAATATGAGCCACATACCACCTAAAAACAACATAAATGAACTTGGATTCTCAAACATTAATCCCAGTATTGAAGCAATGACCATTTGGCCTGACCTAAACTAGTCCCGAGGGACCAACTAATCTTAGGTCAGGATACTGACATCCAGTGTCAGGGGTATATGTCAGTCATACAATAGAGGCTGAAAACAAAAAGCATTTCAGTTTATGGGAACTTAGACGTCTCTCAGCCTAACTGTTCCACAAACATGGATTTTTCATTTAGAACATGTAGTAACAGTGCCCAAGTTAAAATTAGATGTGCAGTTTTGGAATTAGTTGTTGAAATTGGGTAGCTTAATAGACACAAACATTTTAAAGAAATGTTAATCAGTAAATAATTGTATGTGCAAATGAAGTAACCCATGTAAATGTATTAGTTTCTAAAAAGTTATTAATTGTAAGGAAAATTAACTTCAAGTTTAGAATCAAAAATTGACTCCAAAATATTCACTCCAAATTTGACTCCAATGTCACTCCAAAATGTGACTCCAAGGTCACTCCAATTATTCACTCCACTCCACTCCAAGACCCCACACCAAGACACCACTCTATATAATATACTATGCCACTATCTACAACTTAAATGGAGAAAAGAATACATACAACTATCACTAAATTTAAACTTCCCAGCGTTCGGTAGAGTTCACCGTCAGTATGTATACACTGCAGCCATTTAGTATTTCGCCTGCTTCAAGATAAAGGTTTCAGCACTCTGACCAATCACTGATCTTATTTTTACAGGTACAGCTATTAATAGATGCAACAAATTCAAAATGTATCAGTTAGGAATAAAAGTTTTGTTCTAGAAAGTATGGAAAATAAATGCATTATATAAATATATATGTATTTTGGCTGTTCTGACTCAAAGCTCTCGCTCTGCTCGAGTTTGAGCCAGAAACACCCAAAATACATATATATAAGTAAATCACCATGAAATGGTGATTTTACTTGATTTATTAAAACTTTTTTAAAATAGGGGTAGTGAAGATTGCAAGTTTATTTTTTTTTATAAGTTATCAAAATTATAAAATGTTTATTTAATACAAAACAAATTTGTTGATTTGTTATTAAAATTACATTTAAATTAATAATTTTCTGACCTTGAATACAAAGGTGGTGGATCGTACTCATACACATTACTAAAACAATTTATTACACACTTTTTAGACTTTTTTGTAATGTTGCCATTGCTTCCTTTCTTCCCTGCTCTACTAGTTCTTTTTTTTGAGCTTCACTTATTTTAGCCTTTTTTTGTTTGGTGTCTTCTTTTAAACTATAATATTTATCTAACTCATCTAAAATCATCTTAAACTCTTGATCAGATATTTGTGCATCACTCAACGCTTTTGATATTAACTGCTTTATACTATTTAACTTAGCCTCTGCCAAAGTTTTTATTTCATGATGTTTTTGAGCTTTTACATTAAGCTTGCGTCTGATAAAATTAACACAAACACCTGTAGCTCCACATATTATTGCTGCTATTTCCAAAGGTAACAAAACTGGAATAACAAATCCAATCCCAGCCATAATAACACCTGCTGATATCAAGGTAGTGTCAATTCCATCTGTAATATTAATACCACGTTTATATTTTTTATAAAGTGACTGACGTATATCTCGTTCTGTTATTAACTTTTTTTCAATTTCTGAAATCTTTTGTAATCTATAATTTTGTCCGTCTTCCACTGGCAAATCAGGATATAAACTTGGTGCTGTCGGTTGCTTCGGCATTTTTTATTAATAAATAAAAAATTAAATTAATTCAATTAATAATGATGCCACCGTATTTACAGCTGTAGCGTTAGCAACCTTGCATACAAAGTTAACAACAGAACCAGCACCAATCTCTAAAGGTTTATCAAAGTTATCATGATTGCGTGGAATGATGTGAAGCGTTATACCATAATTTGGTTGTTCAACACCATTGACAGAAACTATTACAGTTACGTCACCAACTAATCGTTCACATGCTAAACCTATTCCCATAATCCGTCCACGGCGTGTCATTACATGCCCCACATTTTTTTCTGCCCCGCCGTTACCAAATGAGAGTATTCTGTTTGACACAAGTGGGCCCTTAGCCTCTGCAAATATTGTTATAATTCCATATTTAAGATTATCAACTCTATTTTTTAAATGATTAAACTGGTTAACAAAAGGCACAATTCGTCTATATACATTTTGAACATCATTTATCAAAGCCTCTAAGTCTTCTGTTTTTTTAGGTCTTGCTGGTCCATATATACTCATTGTTTTTTTTTATAAAAATATATTTTTTAAATAATTTCTAAAACACAACTCATAGGCAAACCGTGATTAAATATCTTGTTGCCATACTCATCTCTGACTTCTATTTTCAATTCAGTAATTGCACCATTTATAAGACAGTGATATTCAGGATAAAAACTTGTATATACTATATCTCCAAACTGCTTATTTACTACAGGCACAACCCCTATAATAGTGCTTGGCTTACCATTGAAATAATTACTACTCGTATTAACTTGTTCCAGATGAACATATAGCTGTTTATAAGGAGCTAAATTAATTGGGTAATCTCCTATATTAGTACCTGTCAACCATTTTCTGTCCTTGAATCCCAGCATTTTTGAAAGACCGCTTGACATACGTGTTTCTATTGGCGTATGTATAATGGCTGCACCAATTTGGACAATATTGTCCAGAATAATCTTTTCATTTAGCTTTTTAAAATTTTCTACCAAGTCTTGAAAGTTATAGAGTCCACCTGGTAAATGTTCTGTTTTATCTGGGTTTCGTGTCTTTATGGTTTCATGAATAATATTTTGCCAACCGATAGTGTATGTAAAACTTTTTAATCCGACGCGCTTAGTTCCATCTCTATTATCGATATACTGTTGTAAATTAATAGAGTTGTCTATGTTTGAAATTGTATGAAACATTTTTTTTAATATATAAATATAAAAACACAAATAAAAATGATTTCTAAAGAATTCAAATATAACCCGGATGCTCAATATTTAAATACTTTTAGCAAGAAAGTGATAGATATAATAAATCAAAACATAGTTATAACATCAGACGGTAAAGGCTTTAAAGCATCATTTCCCAATGTCTTTGAAAAATACAAACTCCCGTACGTGAAATTAGATGCTATAGTCCAACGCTGGGGAACAGATTGGATGTTATTTTGGCAGAATCAGTTAAACTTTGCTATTTGGTGTGCGACAACTGGATGTGGCATTGATTTCAACAATCATCTAAAAGCTGATGATTTGGTTGGTTCGTTATTTCGATTTCATGTCTACTACCAAGTCAGAAGAATATTATTTGAAATGAGTGTAGCAATGCCTCAAGACTCAAATTGGAATGCGTTTAATAACACATATAACCGAAACGCATACGAGAGAATATGCAAGGAGTTTAACATTTAACTTAAATTCAGACTGGAGACAGAAACAAAGCTATAATAATGGTCTAGGAACAATTTATAATTACTGGACAAATATTGGTTATCATCCTTTGATAAATACTGTATACGACAACAAAACGATGAGTTTTACAGTCTATGAGAGTGATAAAACATATCACATTGATTACATTGCACAAGGATTTGAGGCTGACAATAGCTGGTCTACTTTTATACTAGATTGTTCATCTGGATTTACAAGAGCTGGAGTAGAAAGAATCAATGACAGCATAAGAACATACTGCTGGGCAATCCTTGGCTCACAATCACAAACAAGAACAGATATACTTGGAACTGGGACAGCATTTGATGCACAGAAACAATTTTTAGCAAATGTAGAGGACGCAATAAATAGCCCCATCGACTTGCCCAGTCAAATTTCAAGATATGAAAACACCTTAAAATATGCAAGAAGTAAAGTAAATTTTGTCTATGGAAATGGATTGTATATGTCTCCGAGTGACATGGAATTAAGAATCGGAATAATACAAGACTACAATAATGAAATTGTAATAGCAACCGATGCACAAGCATTAGGATTGAATAATGATGTAAATGTAAAACCAGTGCCACCAAAAAATATTCAACCTTTTCAAGGCACCACAACAAAGAAATTTTTACCGGAACATTCTGACTTTGATAAATCATCAATACATAAAACTGTGGAACATAACCCACCAGAAATACAAAAAATAGCGATTGAACACGAAGATAACAAAACAACTATAATTGTTGGTACTATAGTAATAGGTCTTGCTGCATTCCTTATTTACGAGATTTACTGAACCACTCTTTGGCTGCCACATACAACAACCCGGAAACAAACACAAGCAAAGCCCATAGATTGTTACCAAGCCAATTAATAACATTACCTGTTGCAGATAAAAGCCATGATACTATTGCACCAATAACTCCTGGAAGTGCTGCAGCAGCTTTACCAGCTAGGTTGGCAAGAAGTTTACCAAGATTAAATAGTTTTTTTTTTATCCAATCTTTTACACTTGATGGATCAGGCTTTGGCGTTGGAGTTGGAGTTGGAGCAGCACTTGATGTGGGAATAATAGAATTAATTATCACCCCAAGAATCATACCAAACGCAGTCAGGATACTAACAATAGTAATACCTTGCTCCTTAAACAAGGTTTTGATCCTCTCACCAAGAGTTGTATCCTCCTTTAACATTTTGTTTATTGTCTCTTTTATCCTGCTTACTTGGTTACGAAAAGCTTCTCTGTTTTCATTAATGACATCCATTCTTGCACCTCTTTCATTTTCAAGGTCTTTGATGCGATCACTAATTCTTTTTATCTGGAATTCATCATTATCAGTCTTAGCTTGTTCTAACTTTTGTTTTTCTCTTGTTATGTCTTTATCAAGTTGTGTGAGTTTTGCTACGTTATTGGTAAGTTCTTCCTTGACAGTTGTCATCGCTTTTACTATTCCATCCATTTCACGCTTGTCTATATTTGTTTGTGTTTCAACATCAGGACGCTCAATCACATCCCAGTCATAAAGAGCGCTTTCCATTGACTGTGCTGTGTCATTTGCAACACTTGATAAATCTTGTAATGGGATAGCATCCACATTATCTGGTAAATCGTTTCTTGTGCTCACCAATACTTGTCTAAATTTTTGTGATACTTTTGTTTTACTGTCATACTCCGGCAAATTCAAAAATTGTCTTATCGCCCTTGTTCCCCCAGAGCCAATAACCCTGTTATATTCATTTGCCAAAGAACCAAGGGAAAGAAATGTTGCATTACCTTGCTTGGCAGTTATTCTTATTTCTTTATCACCAACAATCCAGTATAATGTTTTACCATCATCTGATACTTCAAACTGGTCATAATCCATTTTGTTAGGTGCCATTTTATATCGTTTTCCTATTTCATTATAAAAGAATTTTACAAGATTTTTTTTGTGTGCTTCAAGTTCGGATTCTCTTACTTCCCCCCGAAGGCCAGCAAGACGATCGCTTTCATCAAGAAGACTTCTTAGAACAGGATAATCAGGCACCATAGGTATATCATCCTCAAAGTATTCATCATAATCATCTTGATCGTATGTGGGATTCTCAAATTCAAATCCTCCTTCAGCCATTGTTTATTTTATTTAATTTTAAAAAATATATTTAAAAATAAAAACAATGTCGGCTTACGGAAACAAACTCAACCCTCATAGAAAACTAAGAGAGCCTCATGGTGCCAAGGGCATCCGCACAAGTGTAGTAATAACTAATAATCCATCAACAATAGACCAAAACCAGCAACTGCTTGTAAGATTTCCCAATCTAAGTACTAATGATGTGATAGTTCCTCGTACTGCTCGTCTTGCCTTTGAAATAGAACTTAAAAGCAGAACAGACGCCAACGCTACTCTATTTCAAAATCTGGGTAGAACAATTGTAAAAAAATGACAATAAGAATAAGTGGCAATGAAGTCATGTCAATAGATGACAGTGATATATATCATTGTTATGTAGATTTATGGAAAAGCCCTACTGAACGACAAAACATAGCTTACCAAGGTATTGGTAAACCAAACATGTTAAAACATAGAGTTAGCGCGGGAGATGCTTCCTCAGACACCGGAGATGAAGCTATAGCAGCAGCTTTTGGAAATAGATTTTGTATTCCACTGGACTTTGAAATGTTAGAAAGTCATATGCCATTTTATCAAGCGGGGCTTGGTGATAGGTTAGAATATGAATTAACGTTTAACGATTATAACAAAGTTATCAAAAGCAGTGATGCTGATGCATATTATGTAATAAAAAATATCTGCTTGGAATTTGATACAGTTAGTGATGTTGAATTATTCAGACAAATAAGACAGCAAATCAATGGTAAGATATCATTTATGTATGATCGTATCTTGCGACATAGAAAAATAATAGCAAACAAATCTGATACTCTTTGGAACATCAACATTAATGTACCAGCACGGAGTATGAAAGGTATTTTAATGCTGTTTGAAGACCCAGAAAGAACAGACACAGAAACCTATTACAACCCAAAGATTGAAAAGGTTGAAATGACAATAGAGGGAGTACCAAATCAGTTGTATAGTCAGGGCATGAGGGCATATCAACATTGGGATGAAATTAACAAATATTTTGCCTTAACATCAAAAAGAAACAAAGAGACAGAAATAGCAGCGAGGGACTTATACTTTACCAATGTTTCTCTTGAGACTTATTTGACAAAATCATATGCTTTGTGGCTTGACCTTAGAACATGTGAGGACAATTTATTACACGGCAGTGGAAGAAGAATAGAAAACGGCAGTGAAGGTATAACGATACTAATAAATAAAAAAGCAGATGCAGATCAAACTTTAAATATTTATATATATATAATACAAGATGCGCAAATCAATTTCGAAGATGGAAGATTCAAAGAAGCAGGATACTAGTTTGCAACAAAAATATCCTAAATATTCACACAGTGCCATTATTTGTGGTCAGACAGGCTGTGGTAAAACAGAGTTTGTTCTTGACATACTTGAACAAGAGTATGTTGGAGTTTTTAAACATATAATTATATTGTGTCCAACCATAGAGTGGAACGAGGCGTATAAAAATAGATCCTGGATAGGAGATGTGAAAAACCCAAAAGATAAAAAAATAATAATTGTCAATCCCGTGAGCAATGGTAAAGAAATGTTACAAGAACTGTTGCGTTTCTTTTTCAAACAATATGCTGGCCAGCCCACATTATACATTATTGACGATTGCTCAGCCACAAAAGAATTAACAAAGAAAAAAGATATGTTGTCAGAGTTGGCATTCTCTGGTCGTCACGCTAAACAATCAGTGTGGGTCATTTCACAGAGATATAATTCTGTATTGAAAGATTTGAGAGAGCAAGCAAAATGGTTGTGTATGTTTTACACCAAAGACAGAGATAGTTTTGAAAATTGTTTGAGAGAAAATGATGTTATTCCTACACTGGAAGAGAGAACCAGAATAAGAAAAGCTTTAGCTAAGACTAAATATTCCAAGTTGATATTGAGGACTGACCAACCAACTGGTTATTGGGTTGAATAATTTCTACCAGCAATTCTTTTTTTCTAACAGCATTGCTTTGTTGCTAATAGTAATACTAACAGCAAAGTAGCAATGTTAATAGCAATACTGACATGAAAATATAATGAAAATATCAGAAAATATAGTATTGCTAATAGCATTGCTCATAGCAAAGTAGCAATGTTAATAGCAATGCTTGCAGCAAATTAATAATGTTAATAGAAAAAATAGTAATGTTAATAACAATGCTATTAACAATACTAACAATTACTAGTTGCATGAATATCGCTGCTAGTTGTTTTGTATTTTATATTTATTTCAAGATAAAAAATAAGATTAATAATATAAAAATGAATGCGGAAGAACTATTACAAAATATATCGGAACAGACGGAACCAGATGAATCAAAGCAACAAGAAACAAAAAAAGAAAGATTATCAGCCATAGTGGCTGGCGGTGGTAGTCGTCAATATTTGGGTAAAGACATACAACTCACAAACATAGATGGCATGCCACCAGATGAAATTAACAAACTTTACTGCAGATATGAAGCAAGGCTTGGGGCAAGTATGACCAAGACTTTAGGTAATTCTTTTATTAACTTGTATGTGATGGGAGTATCAAAATATTTTAATGTAACCAATCCACCAAAACTGATAGAAGATTTGGAGGAAGACCCATTTATTAATCATGCTTTGACAAGTGCTTGTTGTGAGTTGTATTACAGGTATGGGATGTGCTTAGCACCATTTACAGCAATACTGACAACTGTTAGACATATTGATTTTAATAAAAATAAAATTATAGATAATATAAATTGAGAACCAAGAGAGTGAAGTTATACCTGTTGTAACACAACCTGTTGAACAACAAAAAGTAAAAAATCCAAAAAGAATAGAAGCTGGAAAAAAAGGAGCAGCGGCAAGAAAGGCAAAGCGTTTGCTTCAGGATGCAAATCAAGATGTTACAAATCAAAATGCTGCAAATCAAATAACAAAAATAACAATAGGTGAAGAAGAACCAGTAAAAATCAAAATAAACGTATACAAAAATTATATTCCACCGTGTCTGGTTTTATTAGGCATTGCTGGGTTGGGTTTGTATATTTATAACAAGAAATCTGCTACGCAACCTGTAGCTGTGCAACCTGTTCATGTTGCACCAAAAGACCCGTTTGATTTTTAATAATTTATTTTAAAAAAATAATCATATAAAAAAAATGGCAGCAAGTATTGACGGAAAACAAATTGTAAATATGATGTATCATGCAGGAGTGGAAACACTTCTAACTGTTGGATATTCTGAGATTGGCAGAAAAATACTAAAAAGACCAGCCCCTAAAGTGGATTTTAATATGGTAGATGTTGGGATGCTGTCTGTGGATATAATGTTAGCAATGGCTACAAAGGATATGTTGATTAAGCAAGGTATTATTCCTGCGGATATTATGAAATAATTTTAAAAAATATATATATAAAAAAATGGCAAGTGCAGTAGCAATGATGATAGGTGGCGCATTAACAAATGCATTAGCGTTTACTGGTTCAAATTATTTCTTATCAAAAATGGGAAGTCATTCAGATGAGGAAAGACAAAGACATGACAAAGCCGTAGAACAATTAAACGCAGCACAAGTGGAGTGGAATAAAAAAAGAACAGAGAGATTAGATTTTATTAATAAACAACTGCAAAAAGAGCATCATGCAGAGCAGACTTTTGATGATGTAGACCAAGCTATGAAACAGTATTATTACATAACTGGCAAACATTTACTTTTGGAACCGGAGCCCAAGTTAAGTGATTTTTATACACCATCTCCGGATCAACAGAATAGAGAAATTACGTTTATTGTGGTGGGCATGGCTGCAACTGGATTTGTGGCGTATAAATTGAGTTCATAAAAAAAAAAATAGTTTAAAACTATAATTACTTTAGACTTTTTTGGATTTGAAATGACTAAGTTTACTTTGAAAAACTAAGTCATATGCATGATACCTATTTTTTTTGTTGTTTTTACATGGTTTCAATCCAAGTGGTCGAATATAATATGGTGGTTTAGCACTCTTCTCTAATTTATTTTTAAGATGATCAGGCGCCCATACTTCACCATTGTCTAATAATGTCAATACCATGGATGGACCATATTCGGTATCTACTATTTTCGTATCTGTAATTTTGTATATTTTATTTATTTCCAAGTCTGTCCATTTCTTTGTGCTATTTTGATATTGCTCTTCGAGCAGTTCATCAAATTGTGCAGTTGTGATTTCCATTTTTTCTTTATAGTTATATAAAGTTTAATCTTTAGTAGAAAAAAATGGAAAAGATTTATTACAGCCCGAAAGGATTTTGGATAGGTTACACAGCAGTTAAAAAATTAGCAAAAGAGGCTGGTGTCAGTGAAAAAAAGGCATTAGAATTTTTAAAGAAACAAGCTGTGTGGCAGATTTATTTACCTGCGCCGAAGAAAATAGTTTGACCCAGGTTTGATGTTTCTACTAAGAATGGAGTGCATCAAGCTGATTTGTTATTTTTACCGCATGATACTTTTGGGATTGGTCGTGGACGCAAGACATATAAATATGCGTTGACTGTGGTTGATATTGCAAGTAGATACAAAGAAGCAGAGCCACTGACTTCCAAGGATAGTAAAGAAGTTGCTAAAGCATTTGAGAAAATATACAGTCGACATTTGAAATATCCAAAGTTATTACAAGTGGATCCAGGCAGAGAATTTATGGGTGCAGTATCGCAGATGATGGCAAAACATAAAGTAAATATCAGACGAGGCAGAACAGAAATACACAGAGACCAAGCTTTAGTGGAAAGATTTAACAGAACATTAGCTGAAAGATTGTTTGGCTATCAGTATGCTAAGGAAATAGATTCCCCAAAACGTAATAGAGAATGGGTAAAGAGATTACCAGAAGTTGTTAAAGCCATAAATGCGGAGACAAAAAAGCCTCCTCCTGTTGAAACAAAAATATTTTTTTTTTTTTTTTTTATATAAAACTTTATTCAATTATATACACGATACAATACAATCAATGATGTTTCAAACATATATATAACAACATGTTGCATACATATCAACTTGCATTTATCTATCTATCTATCAGTTTGTCTTTCTTTCTGCTTTCTTTCTGCTTTCTTTCTTTCTTTCATTTTCTTTAAGATGAGATCAGCAATCAAGTTGTGTAAGGAATGCTGATTACCTCCCCATTACCTTTATATGGATTTAGCAAACTGAAAAGTCAGACTGGTCACCTTGTTTATATTATAAACCTGTGTGCGCCCCTTTGCTGTATTTTGCTAGGTTTTTATTATCGGCATATTTGGGTCACGATTGTCTATAACGTGAAAGCTTTGTATTAAGACACGAATGGCACGTGTCTTGCACCAAAAACAAACCTGTTGATGTTTTCAAAGCAAAAACTAGTCTTGTTATATAGTGTATTTCAAAGGATTAACGTCTCTCTCTGTATATAGTGAATTCAAAAGGATTAACTTATGACTTATGACACTATTATTGGTGTTCGGTAAGTAAATACTAAAGCAAATTGTTAAACCTTTCTATGATGTTCTGTTGTCTGTTTATATGTTTTAAGTATGCATGTTTTATGCTTATTTCATATCTGAATATTCTTAAAATATCAGACGAGTCATGTTTATTTTCACAGTTGAGGTAGGACTTGTAAATGCAAAATCCTATTAAAGCCATGACTTTAGTTACCTCACTGTAACTTTCCTGATTTATTTTGTAGCCTAATATGATGTATTTAAGCTGTGCCATGTTTTTTTCGTATCCGCATTGATTAAATATGACTTGTATGTGTTTCCAAAAGGACTGTAGAGCGTTGCACTCAATGAAGAAGTGGTTGTATGTGTCTACTTTGTTGCAGTTTAGACAAAAAGGCGTATCTCTGATATTCCAAATGCAGAGTAATTCTGCAGTTGGTAGTATTTTATGAATTAGTTTAAATTTGAGCTGTTTAACTCTGTTGTCTTCAATTTGATGTATCGTTGAGTATACTCTGTTCCAGTCTATTTCATTTAAACTAAATTCTTGTTTCCATGTATTGTGCATTAAAGGTTTTGAAAAGGCTTGCTCTACCAGCATGTTATAGATATATCGTCCTTCAGTTTTATCTAAGTATACTTTGATGTTGTTTTTAGTAGAAATAAAAATGTTTAAGCCTGTTTTAACCTTTGTACGCTTTGATTCCTCACATTGCATTATATATTTCCATCTTGCTGGTATAGCATTAAGAATGGATGCAATTTCAGTTATCCAATTTTGTTTTGCATTTAATTTATTGTAGATGACATTCTGGGATATAAGACCATCTTCATCTAGTATGTCATTAATAAATATCAGATCTGAATTAATCCAGTTTGTGAAAGTCAAAACTTTTCCTTTTAGTTTAATGTTTTTGTTACCCCATATTATGTGTTGCCTAATATCAGTAAAAGTATTACAATTAGGATTTTGCCCACCGCCCATTTTTATCCAACATTTTAAAAGATCTATGTAAAAGTCTGGTAATGTCTGTATATTCTCTAAACTATTGATATTATCAAGGTTCATGTGAAAAATTAGGTAGTCTTTACCATATTTTCCAAAGTAGTATTGAGGAATTACTTTCCATGAAGCATCAGTGCTATCCAATAGAGATTTAATCCATTTAAGTTTCAGTGAAATAAAAAAGGATTCTGGGTCACACATAGCTATGCCTCCCTTTTCTTTTAGACCAATCAGAGTTTTTCTTTTAATTTTTTCTCGTTTACCTTCCCATAAGTATGTAAAAATCATGGTATTTATCTTTTTAATAATAAGTTTAGGTATAATACATGCCTGAGCTATATATGTGAATTTTGGAAGTATCAATGTTTTGATTATTTGAGCTCTACCAAAAATCGTTAGTTTTCTCTTCATCCAGTTATGTATTGTTTGTTTGCATGTGTCAAGTTTAGCTGTTAGATTAAGGTTCGCACATTTTATTTTATCTGTTCCGAAATAAACACCCAGAGCTTTAATAGGACCGTCTGGCCATGTTATATTTCCAACCTTTTCTTTACATCGTTTTAATTTACCTATCCACATACCTTCGGTTTTGTTTTTATTTAAAATTAACCCCGAATGTTTTCCAAATATTTCAATTATATTTATTACCTCGATTATTTCATCTTTCGATGTAACAAAGATAGTGGTGTCGTCTGCAAGTTGAGATATTTTTAAGGATTTTACAACGCCTTTTACCTTCACTTGTATGCCTCGTATATTTTGATTATTTCTTATATTTGTTGCCAATACCTCTGCTATTAATAGAAATAAAAGAGCAGAGATGGGACACCCCTGCTTTAAACCACGTGACTGACATAAAGGAACGGACTTCCAACCGTTATTTATAACACAACAGCTTGTGTTATTATAGATTGTTTTAATCCAGTTTTTAAAACACTCTTTAAATCCGAATTTGTCTAAGGTTTTATGCATAAAAGACCATTCACATGTATCAAATGCCTTTTTAAAATCTAAAAATAAAATTGCCCCATTAATGTCTAGCTTATCAGTGTAATCTATTATGTCTTGAATCAGTCTTATATTATAACCTATATATCTGTTTTTAATATATCCTTGCTGGTCAGTGTTAATTAGTGTCGGTAAAACTTCTTGGAGTCTTTTCGCTAAAGCTCGTGTTGCGATTTTATAATACTGATTTAACAGTGTTATTGGCCTCCAATTGTCTAAGTATTTTGGATCACCCTTTTTATATAATAAAGTTAACACACCCATTCTTTGGGTCTGGGAAAGTTGACCTTTTTTATATCCGTCATTTAAAGAGTTGGTGACTAAAACACCAACCAGGTCCCAGAACTGTTGGTAGAACTCTGCTGTTATTCCATCGATACCAGGGCTTTTATTGCATTTCATTGACCTGACGGAATCTGACAGTTCTATGTATGTAAGTAAACCTTCACATTTGTTCGCATCCTGGTCATTTAATGAGTTTTCCAAATTTGTTTCATTAAGATAATTATGTGTATCGTTATCATATTTATTTTTTGAGCTATACAGTTCTTTGTAGAATTGTACTTCTTCTTTTAAAATCTCTGATCTATCAGATATGTGTAAACCATTTATGTTTAATGTGTTTATCACTTTTCTTGTTTGCCTTGAATTTTCTAAACTCAAAAAGTATTTGTTATTTTTCTCTCCTTTTTCTAACCATTCAACTCTAGATCTTATCTGCGCTCCTTTTGATTTATTTTCATATATAAGTTCTATTTCTGCTTCTAGTTCCGTTTTTTCCTTTTTAAAATTTTCATTCATTATTTGTTTATTATCCTCTAATTTATTTATTGTGCTCAGTCTATTTTCTAATATTTCGAGGACCATTTTGCGTTGTTTTGCTTTTTGTTTTGCATATATTATTGATTGCTCCTTAATTTCAATTTTGCAAATTTCCCACAAATGTTGATCACCTATGACTGCGCAATTATATTCTGTAGAGCAAGCATTTATTGTTTCTTTTATGATATTTTTATATTCGTCATCAATAAGTAGCGAACTGTTTAGTTTCCAATAACCTGGTCCTTTATCATTTGATTTTGTTAATTTTAGTGAAACTGCTAAATGATCTGTATATTTTATTTGAGCTGGTCTAATGTCACTAGAATGTACTGCTGGTCTTATGTTTCCATCTATGAGCCAAAAGTCTATTCTACTTTTTCCTTCACCGTTTTTCCTTTTCCACGTAAATTGAGATGTATTGCTATGTAATTGTCTCCAAATAACTATTAAGCCATTATCTTTTTTTAATTTTGTTAAATGATGCACTGGTTTTTTGTCTTTTCCTGTTTTAACTGTACTTATTCTATCAATGTTTTTAAATGTTTCATTAAAGTCTCCCCCTAATATTTTTATACCCATTGCCTTTTCCTGTATTAAATTATTAAGCAATCCAAAGAAAGAGTTTCTTTCTCTTTGGTCGTTGTTTGCATAAACATTTACAAGAGTATATACGGTTCTATCTAATTGAATATTTAATATGATATATCTACCATTAGTGTCTATGTAACTGTCTATAATATCATAATTTAAGTTTTTATTAATAAATATTGAGCACCCCCTGCTATTACTTGTTCCATATGAACTAAATATAATCCACTCATTGAATTCTTGTGTTATTATGTTTACGGTTTCCTTCGTAAAGTGCGTTTCTTGTAAAAATAATATATTAGCCTGTTGCTGTTTTGCCCATAAGTTTAGCCTTGACCGTTTATTTTTATCTCCTAATCCTTGTACATTTAAAGATAATAAGTGCACAAATTGTCCCTTACTTGATTTGATCATTTATATAATATAAAAACAAGTAATAATATGTGTTTTCTGACAAATGCGCAGCATTTTGAGATTTACCTAAATAATTCTCGCGCGTACAAACACCGATCAACACTTCGTCCACAATTAATTGCATGCTATTGATCAGACAGATCAATGTAATAAACTCAGGTAAAAAACACACCTGTTTACCTCGACACGCAGCCATGCATATACGGTAATTTACTTTCATTGACATAGTTTACTTGTAAATAACACTATGTGTTGTAACACTATTTGTGAAAATGCACGTTAAAAGCATATGTTATGCCTTTGTATTAACGATGTTTAGATAAATCCGAGATGGATTCATCTGAATATCGATACTGTTCAAAGCCTTTAAAATAATAGAATACATTTATACATGAGTGCAATTAATATAAAATATAGCAATTTTCAGATGCATCCGAAATGGGTTTATCTGAATACTGATTCATGTTTGCATGTGTGCAATGCACATTTTTTTCAAAGGTCATACATGAAACGTATAAATATTTCCGCGTACTGGTAACACTGGTAACCTATATTTTGCATTTATATATTCTTGTATTGAAGGTCTAATGGTAACTATCTTTATATAATTATCACTTTCCTTATCTAAATATATTATAGTTTTATTGTGTCCGTAAATCATTCTCATTAGCCGTAGCCAGTCTATTGTTTGTTTCCGTATTGATTTAAGATCACATAGCCCTTGTGATCTAAGTGTCACTGTCCGGGTCATCTGAATCGTAAGTACACTGCTTTTTGGCGTCGTCGTTTAATCTTTCCGCCGGCGTCGGGGGCGATCTGACAATGGAACGTTGCTTTCCTTTGTTTGGCGTCTCCGTGCGATTTTTCATGCCGGTCAAGAAACCATCGATTATTTGCTGACCTGGTGGCACGTTTTGTTTATTTTTTTGTTTGTGTGCGCTAGGCTTGCGCTGATTTCCTACACGTCTTGCCTCGAGAGGCACACTGGGGGAAATTAATGTTTCAACTTTGTCAGTCGATTCATCGTTTTCTATTTCTCATGTTTCTTCCGTCATTCCGTTGGTCGGAGTCGCTACAGGGTTGAGGCTCTGCGGGCAGTCTCCTTTCCTGTGACCTGACTGTAAGCAGTTTAGACACTTAAAATCGTTCAGGCAGTCTTTGAATTTGTGTCCTGGATCTAGACATTTAGAACACGTTTGCTCCTTTTGTATGTCCGTTTGACCTGGATAGTATATGGTGGCTTTAAATTTACCAAACATCATTTGTCGCGGTAGAGGCTCCTTGAGGGTAAGAGATTTTACAATAACAATCCTGTCGCCTGTACTGCAGTTTGTAAGTCTGCCATTCACTCTTAGTTTTTCCCGTTCAACTTTACCGATGCATTCAAGACTTTTAAGAATAAATGCCCTTTCAATTATTCCGTCGTCGACCGAGAGAGGAATGTCTTTAATGCGCACTCTCGTTGTTAGCTCGCCATCAAAGCGCAGCGGGTTTGTTTTCAAAACTTGCATAGTTTTACCCCGCAGAGGGAAACCGTTAGCCATCAAACTCACTTTGTCTTCCAAATTATCAAGATATATGCGCCACATGCCTCTGACGCGTTGTAGGCCTGCGATATGTGTTGGATCTATAACACTGCCTAACGCTTTATACAGTTCCGCATGTTTTAGCCATTCAGTTGGACTAGGTCGTCTTTCACCGAAAATGGCCGTCTCTCTAAAGAAAACAAGTGGGACGCCGCCATCTTGAAAATTCAAATGTTCACTTACTGAATTTGGATCAATCTCCTCCATAGTCCTTTATAATCACTGAGTGTTTTGTTCAGATGAATAAGTATGAGTTCATTTATCAATTTATTCACTATCTGACACTTTTATGTCGCTTTTTACAATCAAAACAAAATATTTTTGTAGCACTACCGCGCACTTGTTACCGTAGTCGTAAGTACCGGAAGTCACTATCCAACAAAAATATTAAAAGATGATCCTATCTGTATGAATGCAAGTGTAAGATATTTATATCAACCCGGGGAACAAGAAGGTGGAAGACGCAGAGCAACTGATCCAATGTGGAGTGTAGATATTCACAAGATTAAAAGTTATATGGTGACGCAAGGTATAAGAGTTTATTATTTGAAAGCACCAGCGCCACAAAGAGGATTTGTCAAAGAAGAATTACTTATTGTTCCTGCTGATACTCAAATTCATAAGTTTTTATAGAAACCATATGCATCAGTTGTAATTCCATCTTCTCGGATGTATTCTTATAGTATAAAAATTTGATATGAACAAAATATTGTTATGAGGATGTGAAAACAAAAAATGATATAAAATTGTCTATGGAGCCAAAAAGTTTTTTTTTTTTTTAAATTTAAGCTGATTATCAGCTTAACAAGCTTAACAGTATGTTTAATAACAAATCATAAATTTCTATAGTGACCATATGCATCAGTCGTGATGCCATCATCTCTAATATATCTTTTCGAATAAAACGGTGACAAAGTAATTTTGTTTACTTTTATAGTATAAAGTTGGTGTTTTATCGATCTAAACATAATCATTTCATGACGCTGTTTTTTTCTGGTATCCAGCACATCTCTATAATTTTCAAAGTTGATATGTTTTTTAACTACATATTTTTGCACACCCTTTGCTTTTTTGATGATTTGTTCATTTATTGCAGCAATAGAATCTTCTTTGGATTGTAAGCCATTAACTTTGTTCACTTGGTTATCTTCGTCTATTTTCAAAATATCTGCTAGTTCTTTTCTTAAGTCTGGATTTTGCAAGTTGTTTGTTTTCAAATATTCGTTTATGCTAACATCGGGACATTCAGTTTTTATTTTATTTATAATCTCATCCATGTTTTCTTCATCAGCTCTTTTGATTGCATATAATTTAGCCCTTAAACCAACATATTCAGATATAGCAACTCCTGCACATTCATCTTTCATTTTACCTAATACTTTCTTATTTGTATCATCGTGCATTGGATGATCTTTAGGATAATCACTTAAATCAAAATCACTTTTCATTTCCTTAATATCTTTGTAAACATCTTCGGTTCTAACATCAACAAGTAAACTGTCTGTATCGGTGTATAATAAATTACAATCGCTGCCATATTTTTTCTTCAATGTGTTGTAATACCAATCGTACATTTGATGTTTTGATAAGTCCAAAACTGTCATTCCGACGTAAATTGGTTTGTTTAATTTTAGATTTGTTTTGTTTACGTGCATAGCTGATAATTCATCCGAAAATTTTATACGGCGGTTAAAGTTTGGCTTAGATATTATTTTTCTTATTCTATTGTTTTCAGAACCATCAGTTCGGACTAATTTTATATCAGTTCTTTTACGGAGATTCTCCATTGTTTTTCCAAATACTGACAAATTCATAAGTTTGTAAAAGTTTTTCTCAAAATCTGATTTAGATTTTTTTCTGAATTCTGTATTCATATCTATGTAAGATTTCATCCAAGCCTTTTCATCAAATTCTATTACCCGGTGCACTTTTTTCAGTTTCATTCCTAAAGATAAATACAGTTCTAAGTTTTTATGATGTATGATATATTTTTTCTTATCCATTAAGTTCGGAACTAGCTGTTCTGTTAGTACGTTGTTTTCAAGTAAATTGTTTTGATACTGAGATAACCATTCTTTTTTTATTGTTATTTTTTCAGGGGCAAGTGGATAATCGTTATGCAGATCATGAAGTTCTTTTGGATATTCCAAATCGACTTCTAGTATTTGTCCTTTACCAGTTTTTGGTCTTGAGAAACCACCACGCTTGTTTCTCTTTTTCCAAACAAATCCTGAATACGGAAGTGCTTGAACCATAGAATGTCCGTAAAGATTATTTGCATCTAAATAGATTATAAAATTGTTTTGCTCGTCTGGCTTGTAACCACTAACAAGAGGATTATTTGCTTTAGCATATTTTCCTGAAGCCATACTAATTCCACCTCTCATTCCTTTTTCTAAAAATAAGTACATGTCAATATCTGTTAAAAGTTCTAATTCTATTTCTGAATGTTTTAGTAATGCATCCCAAGCTAATCCTGGTGCTGTGTAATAATGTAAAGGGTCAAGTTTATATGCGTCCATGCATGTTTTTCTAAAAGTTTGAAATATATCGCCAGGAAAGTTACATCAGATTTCAAATATATATCATGATAATCTCCTAAAGTTTTACAGTTAAACTCTTTCCATATTGTTTGGGCAAGTTTATAATTTTCATCGGTTATATGATCATCTTCAATACTGCTGTAAACATTTTCTTTAGATGGTAATTCTTTATCTTCAAATTTTTCTATGCAGTCTACATATTCGTAAGGATAAATAGGTGTGAGAAGTTAGCTCGGAGTTCGTAGTTCGGCGTTCGACATTCGTTCTGTTACGGATTTGTTACAGATTTGTCAGCACGGAGTTCAACATTCATTTGTCAGCAGCGAGTTCGACATTCAAACCCAACACGGAGTTCGACATTCGCAGCACGGAGTTCAACATTCGAACCCAACACGGAGTTCGACATTCGCAGCACGGAGTTCAACATTCGAACCCAACACGGAGTTCGACATTCGCAGCACGGAGTTCAACATTCGAACCCAACACGGAGTTCGACATTCGCAGCACGGAGTTCAACATTCGAACCCAACACGGAGTTCGACATTCGCAGCACGGAGTTCAACATTCGAACCCAACACGGAGTTCGACATTCGCAGCACGGAGTTCAACATTCGAACCCAACACGGAGTTCGACATTCGCAGCACGGAGTTCAACATTCGAACCCAACACGGAGTTCGACATTTGCAGCACGGAGTTCAACATTCGAACCCAACACGGAGTTCGACATTTGCAGCACGGAGTTCAACATTCATTTGTCAGCAGCGAGTTCGACATTCAAACCCAACACGGAGTTCGACATTCGCAGCACGGAGTTCAACATTCGAACCCAACACGGAGTTTGACATTCGCAGCACGGAGTTCAACATTCGAACCCAACACGGAGTTCGACATTCGCAGCACGGAGTTCAACATTCGAACCCAACACGGAGTTCGACATTTGCAGCACGGAGTTCAACATTCATTTGTCAGCAGCGAGTTCGACATTCAAACCCAACACGGAGTTCGACATTTGCAGCACGGAGTTCAACATTCGAACCCAACACGGAGTTTGACATTCGCAGCACGGAGTTCAACATTCGAACCCAACACGGAGTTCGACATTCGCAGCACGGAGTTCAACATTCGAACCCAACACGGAGTTCGACATTCGCAGCACGGAGTTCAACATTCGAACCCAACACGGAGTTCGACATTCGCAG
Organism: Cyrtodaria siliqua; assembly: GCA_037043455.1. NCBI lineage: Eukaryota > Metazoa > Mollusca > Bivalvia > Adapedonta > Hiatellidae > Cyrtodaria > Cyrtodaria siliqua. The sequence goes on from JAWPHD010011948.1 coordinate 68,062, forward strand.
CACGGAGTTCAACATTCGAACCCAACACGGAGTTCGACATTCGCAGCACGGAGTTCAACATTCGAACCCAACACGGAGTTCGACATTCGCAGCACGGAGTTCAACATTCGAACCCAACACGGAGTTCGACATTTGCAGCACGGAGTTCAACATTCATTTGTCAGCAGCGAGTTCGACATTCAAACCCAACACGGAGTTCGACATTCGCAGCACGGAGTTCAACATTCGAACCCAACACGGAGTTTGACATTCGCAGCACGGAGTTCAACATTCGAACCCAACACGGAGTTCGACATTCGCAGCACGGAGTTCAACATTCGAACCCAACACGGAGTTCGACATTCGCAGCACGGAGTTCAACATTCGAACCCAACACGGAGTTCGACATTCGCAGCACGGAGTTCAACATTCGAACCCAACACGGAGTTCGAAATTCGCAGCACGGAGTTCAACATTCGAACCCAACACGGAGTTCGACATTCGCAGCACGGAGTTCAACATTCGAACCCAACACGGAGTTCGACATTCGCAGCACGGAGTTCAACATTCGAACCCAACACGGAGTTCGACATTCGCAGCACGGAGTTCAACATTCGAACCCAACACGGAGTTCGACATTCGCAGCACGGAGTTCAACATTCGAACCCAACACGGAGTTCGACATTCGCAGCACGGAGTTCAACATTCGAACCCAACACGGAGTTCGACATTGGCAGCACGGAGTTCAACATTCGAACCCAACACGGAGTTCGACATTTGCAGCACGGAGTTCAACATTCGAACCCAACACGGAGTTCGACATTTGCAGCACGGGGTTCAACATTCATTTGTCAGCAGCGAGTTTGACATTCAAACCCAACACGGAGTTCGACATTCGCAGCACGGAGTTCAACATTCGAACCCAACACGGAGTTCGACATTCGCAGCACGGAGTTCAACATTCGAACCCAACACGGAGTTCGACATTCGCAGCACGGAGTTCAACATTCGAACCCAACACGGAGTTCGACATTCGCAGCACGGAGTTCAACATTCGAACCCAACACGGAGTTCGACATTCGCAGCACGGAGTTCAACATTCGAACCCAACACGGAGTTCGACATTCGCAGCACGGAGTTCAACATTCGAACCCAACACGGAGTTCGACATTCGCAGCACGGAGTTCAACATTCGAACCCAACACGGAGTTCGACATTTGCAGCACGGAGTTCAACATTCGAACCCAACACGGAGTTCGACATTTGCAGCACGGAGTTCAACATTCATTTGTCAGCAGCGAGTTCGACATTCAAACCCAACACGGAGTTCGACATTCGCAGCACGGAGTTCAACATTCGAACCCAACACGGAGTTCGACATTCGCAGCACGGAGTTCAACATTCGAACCCAACACGGAGTTCGACATTCGCAGCACGGAGTTCAACATTCGAACCCAACACGGAGTTCGACATTTGCAGCACGGAGTTCAACATTCATTTGTCAGCAGCGAGTTCGACATTCAAACCCAACACGGAGTTCGACATTCGCAGCACGGAGTTCAACATTCGAACCCAACTCGGAGTTTGACATTCGCAGCACGGAGTTCAACATTCGAACCCAACACGGAGTTCGATATTCGCAGCACGGAGTTCAACATTCGAACCCAACACGGAGTTCGACATTCGCAGCACGGAGTTCAACATTCGAACCCAACACGGAGTTCGACATTCGCAGCACGGAGTTCAACATTCGAACCCAACACGGAGTTCGACATTCGCAGCACGGAGTTCAACATTCGAACCCAACACGGAGTTCGACATTCGCAGCACGGAGTTCAACATTCGAACCCAACACGGAGTTCGACATTCGCAGCACGGAGTTCAACATTCGAACCCAACACGGAGTTCGACATTCGCAGCACGGAGTTCAACATTCGAACCCAACACGGAGTTCGACATTCGCAGCACGGAGTTCAACATTCGAACCCAACACGGAGTTCGACATTCGCAGCACGGAGTTCAACATTCGAACCCAACACGGAGTTCGACATTGGCAGCACGGAGTTCAACATTCGAACCCAACACGGAGTTCGACATTTGCAGCACGGAGTTCAACATTCGAACCCAACACGGAGTTCGACATTTGCAGCACGGAGTTCAACATTCATTTGTCAGCAGCGAGTTCGACATTCAAACCCAACACGGAGTTCGACATTCGCAGCACGGAGTTCAACATTCGAACCCAACACGGAGTTCGACATTCGCAGCACGGAGTTCAACATTCGAACCCAACACGGAGTTCGACATTCGCAGCACGGAGTTCAACATTCGAACCCAAGACGGAGTTCGACATTTGCAGCACGGAGTTCAACATTCATTTGTCAGCAGCGAGTTCGACATTCAAACCCAACACGGAGTTCGACATTTGCAGCACGGAGTTCAACATTCGAACCCAACTCGGAGTTTGACATTCGCAGCACGGAGTTCAACATTCGAACCCAACACGGAGTTCGACATTCGCAGCACGGAGTTCAACATTCGAACCCAACACGGAGTTCGACATTCGCAGCACGGAGTTCAACATTCGAACCCAACACGGAGTTCGACATTCGCAGCACGGAGTTCAACATTCGAACCCAACACGGAGTTCGAAATTCGCAGCACGGAGTTCAACATTCGAACCCAACACGGAGTTCGACATTCGCAGCACGGAGTTCAACATTCGAACCCAACACGGAGTTCGACATTCGCAGCACGGAGTTCAACATTCGAACCCAACACGGAGTTCGACATTCGCAGCACGGAGTTCAACATTCGAACCCAACACGGAGTTCGACATTCGCAGCACGGAGTTCAACATTCGAACCCAACACGGAGTTCGACATTGGCAGCACGGAGTTCAACATTCGAACCCAACACGGAGTTCGACATTTGCAGCACGGAGTTCAACATTCGAACCCAAAACGGAGTTCGACATTTGCAGCACGGAGTTCAACATTCATTTGTCAGCAGCGAGTTCGACATTCAAACCCAACACGGAGTTCGACATTCGCAGCACGGAGTTCAACATTCGAACCCAACACGGAGTTCGACATTCGCAGCACGGAGTTCAACATTCGAACCCAACACGGAGTTCGACATTCGCAGCACGGAGTTCAACATTCGAACCCAACACGGAGTTCGACATTCGCAGCACGGAGTTCAACATTCGAACCCAACACGGAGTTCGACATTTGCAGCACGGAGTTCAACATTCGAACCCAACACGGAGTTCGACATTTGCAGCACGGAGTTCAACATTCATTTGTCAGCAGCGAGTTCGACATTCAAACCCAACACGGAGTTCGACATTCGCAGCACGGAGTTCAACATTCGAACCCAACACGGAGTTTGACATTCGCAGCACGGAGTTCAACATTCGAACCCAACACGGAGTTCGACATTCGCAGCACGGAGTTCAACATTCGAACCCAACACGGAGTTCGACATTCGCAGCACGGAGTTCAACATTCGAACCCAACACGGAGTTCGACATTTGCAGCACGGAGTTCAACATTCATTTGTCAGCAGCGAGTTCGACATTCAAACCCAACACGGAGTTCGACATTCGCAGCACGGAGTTCAACATTCGAACCCAACACGGAGTTTGACATTTGCAGCACGGAGTTCAACATTCGAACCCAACACGGAGTTCGACATTCGCAGCACGGAGTTCAACATTCGAACCCAACACGGAGTTCGACATTCGCAGCACGGAGTTCAACATTCGAACCCAACACGGAGTTCGACATTCGCAGCACGGAGTTCAACATTCGAACCCAACACGGAGTTCGACATTCGCAGCACGGAGTTCAACATTCGAACCCAACACGGAGTTCGACATTCGCAGCACGGAGTTCAACATTCGAACCCAACACGGAGTTCGACATTTGCAGCACGGAGTTCAACATTCATTTGTCAGCAGCGAGTTCGACATTCAAACCCAACACGGAGTTCGACATTCGCAGGTCGGAGTTCAACATTCGAACCCAACACGGAGTTCGACATTGCCAGCTCGGAGTTCAACATTCAAATCCAACACGGAGTTCGACATTCGCAGCTCGGAGTTCAACATTCAAAATTTCAAAATTTCAAAATCAAAATTCAAAATTTCAAAAATTCCAGAATTTTGGAAATTTTGAAATTTTGGAAATTTCAAAATTCAAAATTTCAAAATTTCAAAATTTCAAATTTTCCAAAATTTCAAAATTTCCAAAATTTCAAAATTCAAAATTGAAAATTTCAAAAATTCCAAAATTTCAAAATTTCAAAATTTCAAAATTACAAAATTTCAAATTTTCCAAAATTTCATATTTTCCAAAATTTCAAAATTTCAAAAATTTCAAAATTCAAAATTCAAAATTTCAAAAATTCCAAAATTCAAAATTTCAAAATTTCAAAATTTCAAAATTTCCAAAATTTCAAAATTTCCAAAATTTCAAAATTTCCAAAATTTCAAAATACAAAATTTAAATTGCACAATTCAAAGTTTAAAAAATTCCAAAATTCAACATTCGAATTCAACTCCGAGTTCGACATTCGCAGCTCGGAGTTCGACATTCAAACTCAACTCGGAGTTCAACATTCCCAGCTCGAAGCCCAGCTCGGAGTTCGACATTTGACATTTGAACCCAGCTCGGAGTTCAACATTCTCAGCGTGGAGTTCGACATTCAAACCCAACTCGGAGTTCGACATTACCAGCTCGGAGTTCAACAATCAAAACCCAAATATGTCCGAGAGTAATGTAGTTAGTCTTAAACTATGTTTGTTTTCAACAAATAACACGAAAAAAATAACTTTTAACTTTTTGTATTTAATTTTTTGGTGTTTTCTTTTGATTTTATTTTTATTCCCAACACCGATATAGCAACCTGTATCAAAGACAGTTTTGATCAAATATGATTATTAATACAGTTAGGAACAAGACGTTGATATATACTATATTTAAAACAGTAGAACAATCCAGTGGTATCTTTATAAACTGTTTCTTTATTTCATCTTATCATTAATAATAATTAACTGACATTGTGAATCACTAAAAGCCTTTCGAAATAGTTGTTGCTATATACTATTATATATAATAAAGCAATACTCATATAGTTTTCACGTTTTATCTGAAGTAAAATCAAACAAACCAATGCCGTAACCAGAACGTTTTCCCCACACTATTGATAAACTATACTGAAGGGAAAAAGAAACGCGACACGGGAATTTCCGCTATACATTGTATGTAGAATGTGCTGCTGTTAATCGAATGGTGCATGGTTGCGTAAGACCTTTCCTTTCTTTCGTAAAATATAGTTTCTCAACAACATTTACTTAGATATATTGTAACCGGCACTCGCTTACGGTTTTTTCAATTGCTTTTGTTAAGTGTTACTCTAAGTATAGTATTAATAATTTATGCTCACTAATTCTTTAAATAACATACAAACTCTTTTCCCCTGGACATAATAAATCACCAGTGTTAAATCGGTTTTTCAACGGACATGAACAGTACTGTGTGTGATATTATTGGACATGAACAGTGATAGTGTGTTTTTTTTCATAGTGAGCATTTTTTAATTATTCCAGTAATCTCTTCTGTTTACGAGTGCTGTCCAGACATCTGGTTCTTAATTGTAAATAAATAAAGATTTATGAAAAAAAAGAAAAAAAAGAAGACTTTTCCTTTCGAAAAAAAGACAAAAACAACACATAACACAGCAAATAGTATTCCTTCAAAGTTTCAATACTGACAGAGTACGCGTTTGGCCCAAGCATGTGAGAAAACTTAGGATGCAAACGTTTGCAAACTCTTTACGTTAAATACAGTACTGAAATGGCTCAATTTTTCAAAGAGGAATTTCAACATTTATGAATTTCTTGTTAAAAAGTGTACTGTGATTAAAACGTCTATAACATCACAGTTGTGTCCTTTCTCTAACTAACTGCACGTTTTTTTCTTACAAAACATCTTGGGATTTCTTTGGAATATTATGTGAAATTAAGTGTGCAGCATATACAATATATGGCGGAAATTACAGTGTCGTGTTTCTTTTTTCCTTCAGTATATTTTATTAGGTTAAGCAAAGCAAATTCTGCAGACACATTCGACTCCAGTTCTCCGTTCTACATTCGAACCTAGTTCTCCGTTCTACATTCGAACCTAGTTCTCCGTTCTACATTCGAACACAGTTCTCCGTTCTACATTCAACTTGAGTTATCCGTTCTACATTCAACTGCAGTTCTCCGTTCTACACTCGACTTCAATTCTCCGTTCTACATTTGACTCCAGTTCTCCGTTCTACATTCAACTTGAGTTCTCCGTTCTACATTCGAACCCAGCTCTCCGTTCTACATTGGACTCCAGTTCTCCGTTTTACATTCGACTTGATTTCTCCATTCTACATTCGAACCTAGTTCTCCGTTCTACATTCAAACCCACATTCGACTCCAGTTCTCCGTTCTACAGTCAACTTGAGTTCTCCGTTCTACATTCGACTTGAGTTCTCCATTCTACATTCGAACATAGTTCTCCGTTCTACATTCGAACCCAGTTCTCAGTTCTACATTCGACTCCAGTTCTCTGTTCTACATTCGACGAGTTCTCCGTTCTACATTCGACTCTAGTTCTCCGTTCTACATTCGGGAGCTCCGAAGTGTCGATTTTTACGGATGGCGGGAGGTATATAGTACTGGTTCTACCCAGGAAATGAGGGTGGTCTGCCTCCACCACAAAAAAATCGATTGTCATTTATAACCTAACATGTGTTGAAAATGACATAAAACACCATACAAACAAACTAAACAAAGACTCTAGTTCTCCGTATTACATTCTACTCCAATTCTCCGTTCTACATTCGACTCTAGTTCTCCGTTCTACATTCAACTTCAGTTCTCCGTTCTACATTCAGCTGTAGTTCTCCGTTCTATATTCGGAGTAGTTATTGACAAGACTCTAATAAAATTTTCCTGTTGCATTTTAAGTTTTAAATCAAACCCAGTCTCTCTGACACCGCTTTCACCGGTGCTATGGAGCTTGAGAGGTGTTGCACCTTATTTACCTTTCATGATCATTGTTAATAAAACCGAGTCTGCCACTGCACTATTCTCTCATGAACGTGTTCGTTGCTTCCAACGGATACCCTTTACAGAATTTATTAATACTGCTTCCCTTTATCGAGGACTATTTGTAGAATATATAAAAATATACAGTTGTGAAAAGAACACTGTGAATGCGTGTGGAACTTGCACGGCTCTAAATAACCTATGATGTGTTGATCAGCCGTTAAACACCCAATGCATAATTTGTTTATTGAAGCACCGGTTCAAAGCACCGGTTCAAACATACTTGCGCTAGAAACGCCAGAGTTGTTATTGCCCTCGATTTAGCAAAAATGCAATATTGCATTTGGTCAAGTTAATCTTTCGCTTAGATAGGATCATTAAAAGCAGAGTTATGCGCCCCTGATTTAGCAATGATTGTTCTATTGGTTTTCCGAGCAATAACTCATATAATAAAGCGCATGCAAGTACCAAATTTGGTCTGTGGATACATATTGGGATGCTGAGATGCTGGGTGCCAAAACTGGGTCACTATGATCTTGACCTTCAAGGTCATAAATGTGTTACCCCTGTCCGTCCGTGCGTGCGCCTGTCCGTCCGAAATTTCATGTCGGCTTCTTAACTTTCGCACAATTATTCCTCATATAAAACAATGGTGCGCAGCGCGCAACGGCCGGGCGGCTATATTCATGGTCAATGTCGCTGGGCGCTTAGAGGTCATAGCGTTTGTATGGACATTCGTGTCCGCTCTGTATATTCCACATACATAGACCGATTTTCAAATTACTCATGACACATTTATTCCTCATAACACAAGCGTGCAACTGCCAGGTGGCTACCTTCAATGTCAAGGTCGCACTAAAGCAGGGGCACCCATGTAGTATGGACACATTTGTAGATAATGAACCTTTATGAAAGGGTTTACCTGTATTGATATTTTCATATGTTTCGTTTACGGACAAACATGTAACCATTAAAATATGGTAAACGTCGTGCGATTTTACCTTTACGACTGTTCTATGTTATTTTTGCATCAAACGCCAAGTTATTAAAACTCTCCCATTTAACGGACCAAATGATGTAAAGTATTTTTATCAATACATGTCGTTAGGTCTGTCATGTCTGCTATCATAAAAAAAGACTATAGAAGCCCGATGTTTCGATAACGAAGCGAACAGATGCGACGACGAAGCGCGAAGGTGCGATGGCTGCACCTTCGCGCATCGCCATTGCACATTCGCGCAACGTCATCGCACCTTTGCGCTTCGCCATCGCACCTTCGGGCACCGCCATCGCATCTTCGTGCATCGTCATTATATCTTATGGCACCGCCATCGCACCTTCGCGCATCACTATTGCACCTTCGCGCATCGCCATTAGGCAATGCACGAAAACACGATGATGGAGCACGAAGACGCACTGGGGAAGCGCGAAGAACTTCAGTTATTTCGCGCTTCGCCGTCTCTTCCTAATGGATCGTATGAGAGAAAACAAACCAAAAACGTACACCGTACAGCTGTACACAAGCCAAATTAATACATTGTTGCCGTTAAAACTGCACACCATTAATGGGAATTTTATTATATTCTATTCTATTCTATTCTGTTCTGTTCCATTCTCTGTTCTGTTCTGTTTTGTTCTGTCGTGTTGTGTTGTGCTCCGCCTATTTTTCTAATAATGTTATTTTTTCGCCGATCTGTATGTACATGTGACGTTTTCGTCTAAACAATCATTTATTGCAGTTTGTTCGTGCTGTTTTAACATGTGAAAAATACGTTTTTGCTCTACTAGGGGTAGAGATGCCAAACGTAAATTTCACAGATTTGTGACATATTCGTGCGATTTTTGTGAAATATCCGCACGTATTCTTCACATGTGTGAAGAATTCGCACGAATTCCTCACACGTGTGAAGAATTCGTTTCTGTGAAATTTACGGTTCAACACAGCACAACCATTGCCATGTGCCTGTAACACCACAACAAACCAGTGAAGCCTTTGCGGGTAACTGATGTTATTGAACTTGTTTGATTAATTCATAAACGGTGAAACCGAATGTATAAAGTAAAATAACATACTAATGTGACTCATACATTACTGTTTTTATACATCAAAACTAAATATTGGGATAAATGGCTCTTTATCATTGTTAAAATCAACTGAAACAAAATAAAAAGATTTAGCATTATCTTGTCCTAAACACTATTTGAATTATCTCAAACAATAACATTTTAAATAGAAATTGCAAACTAAAACATATGACAATATCAATGGTACCACTATATCCAAATACGTAGGGATAAGAGCACATACACTGCAGTAACATCAAGGACATACTGAAACACCAATGACCATTCCATACATATTAGTTGTGCGTCACAGTTATCACGGTAAACGTGTAGTGGCGTCATTTTGGAATAACTGTACCATTTTGGCACATCTGTTTTAATACAAACAGTAAACCATTTGGTATTTTCAAATCGTTAAACTGGTGTTCCTGTGAAAACTGGTAATATCAACGACACATTTTCTAAAACCAAAGACAACTCTAGACATATTATCAGTTTTGCACACCCAGTTATGACTATAGGATTAATGGCAACAATTTGTAATGCATGATACGTGTGCACATCTGCTTTAAAACAAAATAAGACCACTTATTATTTTCATATGGATCACTTGTGTTATTGTAAAATTGGGTAACATCAATGACGCTGTTACACCTAAGACTACTCCAGAGGTTTTATCAGTTTTGCATCAGTCATTACTGTAGTTGCTTTGTGGAGTTATTCTGGGAAGCTTAATACACTTTCACAATTTTTAAAAAACAAAAAGAACACAATATCTAACACGAAAACGAGTGATTCGTGCTATAATAAAATTGTCTTTAATGTTGCTGTCTGTGTATATGATGTTACCTTAATCATACTTTGCGAATTTGACTATTACGGCAATACACACGGTAATATTTATTAGCGATAGAGCACGGCACATTTGATACATTGCATCTTACACATCATTACTTAAACATGACTAAATATCCATATGTTCAAACAATTGTCCCTGACATTACAAACTGGTTGTCATTAATGTTACCTCATGTGTATGTACAGTAACGTTTTGCTATAATCCAATATGAACTGTATTTGTACGTATCCTAACTCTGTGTAGCACCGCTAAATGTTAAAATTCCGCTAAATGTTAAAACTTCCTCTAAACGTTAAATGTTATAAAATTTAACATATAGCGTTTCGAGGAATCCGTTAACCGCTAAATGTTTAAAGTCAACAAAGCTTTCTGAAATATGTAATGATATGAACAGTGCTGCTTTAATCGAATCAGTTGCATTTTATAATTCTTTCATTACGGAAGAAACATTATTAAAATGCTGAACTTGGTCCAAATGGTCAAAGCCGAACTGGCTTCAAATGTTGAACGCAGTACTGGCTTCGAATGTTGAACGCAGAACTGGTCCAAATGTTGAACGCAGAACTGGTCCAAATGTTGAAGGAGAGGTGCGTTCGAATGTAGAACGGAGAATTGCAGTTGAATGTAGAACGGAGAACTGGAGTCGAATGTAGAACGGAGAACTGAAGTTGAATGTAGAACGGAGAACTGGAGACGAATGTAGAACGGATAACTCAACGGAGAACTGCGTTCGAATGTAGAACGGAGAACTGCAGTTCAATGTAGAACGGAGAACTGGAGTCGAATGTAGAACGGAGAACTGAAGCTGAATGTCGAACGGAGAACTGGAATCGAATGTAGAACGGAGAACTGGGTTCGAATGTAGAACGGGAACTCAAGTTGAATGTAGAACGGAGAACTGGGTTCAAATGTAGAACGGAGATCTAGAATCGAATGTAGAACGGAGAACTGGGTTCGAATGTAGAACGGATAACTAGGTTCGAATGTAGAACGGAGAACTGGAGTCGAATGTAGAACGGAGAACTGAAGTTGAATGTCGAACGGAGAACTGCAGTTGAATGTAGAACGGAGAACTAAATTTGAATGTAGAACGGAGAACTCAAGTCGAATGTAAAACGGAAGAAACATTATTAAAATGCTGAACTTGGTTCAAATGCTCAAAGCAGAACTGGCTTCAAATGTTGAACGCAGTACTGGGTCCGAATGTTGAACGCAGAACTGTGTCCGAATGTTGAACGCAGAACTGAGCTCGAATGTAGAACGGAGAACTGCAGTTGAATGAAGAACAGAGAACTGGAGTCGAATGTAGAACGGAGAAATGAAGTTGAATGCAGAACGGAGAACGGAAGTTGAATGTAGAACGGAGAACTGGAGTCGAATGTAGAACGGAGAACTGCAGTTAAACGTAGAACGGAGAAATGCATTCGAATGTAGAATGGAGAACTAGGTTCGAATGTAGAACGGAGAACTGGAGTCGAATGTAGAACG
>JAWPHD010011949.1:0-79533 GCA_037043455.1 Cyrtodaria siliqua
TGTCATTTGCAGAAACAGTTTGATCAAGAAGCGCATTTATATGTTTCGTCCGTCATGCATTTCAGTTTCGTTCAACAACTGACTTTCAGTGGTTATCAATGAATGTCAGCATTTATAGAATTTAGTATAGGATTTGAACTGCATTTACAAATTAACACGATAATGCTTCATATACTAAAGGAAAAAAGAAACGCAACTCTGTATTGATAATCAAGTATATTGGCGAACATCAAATATCTTGACGTGCATTTAACTTAAAACTATAATTTTATTTCAGTAGACAGTATTTAGGTCTCATATTAATTTTTAACTAGTTTTTTTGTGAATCTGAATTTCAGATAAACGTTCAGAAGCCAAACCAAGCGTTACGTCATATAACGCGGGCAGGAAATACAAACAATGTATTCGGTTATTAGGAGGACCCATTATGTTCAGGATGGTTTCACGACGGTTACACGACGGTTTTTGCTGGGGAGCGGAAATGCTAAACATAGGTGCTTGAGACAAAGGAACGCCATCACTCCTGGACGTCCTTGTTTAGGACGTTTGTTGATCAAACAGGCTCCTTATAGGAAAGGAACTCTGTAAGCAACTGCTTTCGTTCCAATCCTTTTTTACATTTTGTATTATGTACATTTTCACCGATTGTATAAATATTGGAAATAAAATAAGTTTAAACCAAACAGTCTCTCTCAGACGTTGAAATAGTTGTATTATAATGCATTCATGCACGCCAAAATAGATAGATACCGTACGCTGCGAAATTTCGTCCAACAGTCTTCACGTTGATCTTTACGTAAACGTGGCACCAAGACAACCAAATTTGACAACAATTCTTGATTCTTGATGAATGATGACTGGCGACGAAATTTATGCAGAAAATGGCAAGTGTATCTGAGTACACATTCCACGACCCTTGCATCACGTGTATACGTTAAATTGTGTATTTCACGTTTTACACAACAATACTTTTCAATAAAATTTATAGTGGAGGTATCGATGACGATTTTCAGTCACTGTTAAATTAACAATATATTATTTGCAAGAGCAAAAGTACTTATATACTGACCCTAAAAAAGTTTCTTTTTTCTTTAAGAAAACATAAACCTCAAAAACAAATAAGTTATTGCTTGAGTATGTCATTATAGAAAATGCACTATATATATATATATATATATATATATATATACGAGGGGTGTTCGAAAACGTTTGCAAACGCACTGTATACTCGACAATCACGGTATTTACCTGTACAAAACCAATACGAAACGGATGACTGATCAACACTGTACATTGTGTATAAATATAATTGAAATCCACAGACCGGTTCTTTTGCAATTTCGATTGCTTTCAGGTGTATTCATAGACACTGCGTTGAAAATGGTTAGAAAACGAATAGAAAATGTTGCTGAAATCAGGGGTTATATAAAAGCCCGCTGTAAGATGGGAGTGAGTGTCAAACGCATACATGATGAGATATGTGTTGTTTATGGGGATAAACAAATGTCATTTTTCACAGTTTATAGGTGGTTTACAAAATTCAGTTCCAGTCAGGAATCAGTCAAAGATGCCTCTTATTCAGGAAGACCCAGGTCTGCAGTTACCAAATCTAACATTAATAGGATCAAGTCCATTATTGAGAAAGATGCGCGTTTCACTATCAGACAGCTGGCACAAATGACAAACTTGGGTTTAGCATCTGTCCACTTCATTCTGAAGAAAATTCTTAAGCTTACGAAGATAAGTGCTCGCTGGATCCCCCATTTGCTCACCGATGAGCAGAAACGTACGAGGGTGCAAATGGCAAAGCAACTGCTGAAGAAGTACCCAAAATATGAGAAAAAGGTGTTTGATAGTCTCATAACTTGTGATGAGACATGGGTCCATTTTTATGAGCCCAAGCGAAAAGTTGATAACAGGATATGGGCTCTGAAACATGCCAAAAGGCCAAGTATTGCTAAACGAACACTGACAGCAAAGAAGGTGTTGTACGCCATTTTATTCAGAAATTCTGGGCCACTCATGCAAATTGCTGTTCCAAAAGGTAGGGGTGTGTCTGGTAGCTTCTATAAGAATGTGGTTCTGAAAAAATTGCGAACAAAAATGAGAAAAGTACGTCCAAAAACCGGTCTCCAGCAAGTCCATTTGTTACATGACAATGCTCCAGCACACAAATCCTCAACCGTAGCACAGTTTTTGAAGTCTGAAAAGGTCAATGTATTGTCGCACCCTCCCTACAGCCCAGACCTGGCCCCGTGCGATTTTTTCCTCTTTCCGAAATTGAAAAAACACCTATCTGGTAGGAGATATAGATCCAGAAGTGCATTGGGGTCTGCAGTTCACCAGTTTCTTATGGGTGTACCCAAAGATGAGTATGAAAATTGTTTCAAAAATTGGATTAAAAGATTGAAACGATGTGTTCTGGCTAAAGGGGAATATTTCGAAGGTAACTAGACAAAAAAAATATCAACTTTTAATTAATATCTCGGAGAAAACGTGTCATTTGCAAAAGTTTTCGAACACCCCTCGTATATACCATTTGATCATTTATATCAACATTGCTTTGATATGATTAATTTAACGCTATCAGTTCTCTAAATGCAATATACCAGCACTGGGAGCATATATGTGTGTATATACATGTAATTCAATTTTAATATACCAGTACTTCTTTTCAATAATCTAATATATGAGTTACAATAATTTTAATTACGAAAAACAATTCCAATTACTTACCATTATAGCAGGTATAATATAGAAATGTTTACAATCAACCGTCTCGAAAATAATGATTAACGTGTGCCTTATATAACGGTATATATCTGCACGCGGTACCTATTGCGTAGTTAGCGGAACGCGTCCCTTCTTTGTCTTACATTTTCTTACCTATATGTTTATCTACTAAAGTACGTGAACGGTTAAGGGTTACATTTGACAATGTGGGCTAGATAAATGACAGTATGTCAAGTAAACAAATTTTGCAATTGATAATGCTAATAACATTAAACAAGTGCTTAGTCATTTTTTATTCCGAACCTACGCACACTTGTATGTACTCGTATTAGAAGAAAAAATACAGACCACGCCGTATTTTATCGAATAAAGAATGCAACTGCGCCACATCTGAATTTCGTATTGTGAACCATGTCAACGTCTTTTGACAAATCGGTCATATGTATTATAAGATGGGTTCAAGGGAGACTACTCTTTAAAAATCATCCTTGGTTTGAAAATAATTATTGAAACAACAGGAATTAACTGAAGAATTTATTTATTGAAGGCTTGTCTCTAATTTAATGTTGATTATCTAAGTCGGATGTGTATTACTCATACAAGGGAGACAATTGATGGCATAGCTAAATGAATCTTGAATTTCAAATGTTATGTTATTTTAAATGCTTAATACTACTAACATAATTGTATACATATGACAAAAATGTAAAAAATCCGAAAAGTTGTAAAAGTGGACCTTTTCATTTTGGTGGGAAATTCAATAGTAAACACATTGCTATCCCATAGCTTTTGTAAACAGAAGCATATGGCGATAGCAATCACAGTTTTTCGTCCGTCCGCCTATCCACTATCATATCTCTTATTAAAACTAGATATAACGGTTAAACAAGACATGTGGCAATCGATGACCACAGTCAACTAAACACGCATAGAAACAAACAACAGTTACAAGGATAAATACAATGTTAAGCAAGTTATGACATCACAAACATAAAACGTTGCCAATAGGGCTAACGCCTTGCAACGACCAGGGCAAGACATGCCGCTGGTTCCGTGGGGGGAGGTGAAAGTGTGGGTGGGGGGGGGGGGGGGGGGGGTTAAACCAGCTTATAGGGCGCATCAGACATCACTCTTATTCTATTGTCATCCAATTAAAGCGGAGTAGTTTCAATAAAGAAAATACCTCCAAGAAACTATGCAGCATTAATAGGCAAAATAAGTATAACATAAACATAAGCATGTATAGACCGAATATAAAAACAAAAACCTAGAAAGCATTACTCAAGGACTTGGCAGAAGCCATAGAAACAAGAGAATAAATCATTAAGGCACAAGACAAGATTGGAGATAATATAAAACGTTACCATTCTCTCAGGAATTAGGTAGACGTCATCATAGGGTCCACACTACGTCCGGTAATCGAACAATCAAAGAGGCAAGCATAGTGGCAAACTGTAAATGGGTAAAGGTATAAACATGCACTGCGTTGCAAATGATAGGGTCATAACTTCTTTTTATAAACGTTGTAACAAGTTTAGTAAATATTGTAGGAAAGTAGATATGATAGTAGAACAAGAATGAATGCATGCAAGGACCATAGTCAACCAAAAAACGCATGGAAACAAACAACATTTAAAAGGATAACTAAAAGGCAAGGTAACTAATCATGACCAAGTATTGGATGTTGCTCTGGGAACATCTTCTTTAGGTCTTGAGCCAGGACCCAAAATGTTCGATATTGCTACCAACTCAGTTGGAAAATTCTACCACCACTTTTTGAAAAGATTAATGTCTGTAGATGATGTCTGTAGATGACATGTGTCCATGATAGCAATCGGCAACAGGTAGCTTATATAGTATAATTTGTACAATATTAGGTGTATCATTGTAGACCTGGCATCAAATTGTGCACATTATTATTTTTGCACATTATGTTGTTTTGATAATTGTTAAGGTAATTTTAAGATATGCAGTTAAGTTTGTAGTTCATATTAGTTTAATACAAAAGAAATAAGCCTTAGTTTGGCAGTGAATTCTGCTAAAAGCACCATTGCGCTTAAAATTGGAAGTCAAATCAACCCACCCATTATTGACACATTTGTATACATTTAGTTATTAATAATAGTATGTACTATGCAACAGTCATGCCTTTCCTTGCATATATACGTTCAGTAAACCTGAAACGAGGATACACGAATCGAGCAGAAAATGTAAGCCTTACTCAAAATAATTGCAGCATCATTATTATTTTAATTTTCTCATATATGTGTATATTGTAAGAAAGACACAAACAGTCAAAAGGATTCCACATAAGGACACTTGAAGTGTTTCTGCTTTTATAACAATAGTCCATTTTTAGGTGTATACATTATTTCAATATGTATTATGATTAAGACATTTGAATTATGTATTACACATAAAGACACGAATCAATAGTTAACCTTGCACACATATAATGCAATTAGATGACTAGTTTATTACTTTATAATAGCAATTTATGTCTATTTTAACACCATTTTGAATTACCGCACTCACATAAATCACAATGAAGAATTCTGCATATGAAACTGAAAACTATTATATGCATTGCAAGAAACCATTTTTGTGTCAACACTCAAAATAAAAATAACAAAAATGAAGGTTAAAGGTAATACCTTGACTACTATACTAACTCCTAACCATGACTATTTGTTAGAATTGATACAGTTGCTACAACTAGAACTGTCGCTACTACCTACCGCCTCTGCCCCTTTGACCACTGCACTTAACTGCACCAATACACTTTTCCTTTATGGTCACATTCACTTAAAACTGAATCATTAGCAATATATAAAAACAATCCATAGGCCAATGAATGAGTAGTAAATAATTCCCACTGGCTAAAACTACTAAGGGTCATATCTCATGCAAAAAATCAAATCAAAAATATTTTCTTCACATCATAGTAAATGAGCATAGTTTTATTACCAAGTATTAAAACAATCCACCTAACAATGAATGAGGAGATAGAAACACGAGATTTCCCTATATAATATATGAAAGTAAATGAAAGTAAATAAAAGGGTCATAACTCATGTAAAATCGAATAAAAAAATGTCTTCACTAACATTTTCACATCATACTTAATCAACATGACAATATTAAAACAATTAAAACAAGATGTTGGACCCTATATAATAATTATAGATTAAAAAATCAAAGGGTCATAACTCATGTAAAACTGATCGAATCAAATATATATATTCTTCGCTGACATCTACATATCATGATTAATCAGCATGGCAAATATAAAAACAATCCACCGTACAATGAATGAGGAGGTAAGCAGACACAATGTTGGACTGCAGCCGGACGCCGGACGCCGGACGGACAAGCTCAAAGCAGTATACCCCCTTCAACTTCGTTGGCGTGGGGAATAATAACACCTGCTTAACACTGGTTGTGATATTATTCACATTTTATTATAGTCATAACCTAGGTTTGGGACTGCTAGTAAGGTCAATTTCTATTTTTATACACGCAGAAATAGTGCAAATTCAAATGACAGTTACCTAAACAAGATCGAAAGTTTATTTACCAATGACGAAGATAGTTGCGACAATGAAAAAGACTAACATATAGGGGTCTATGTAATGCCTTAATCTGTCCCTTATTGATCTCAGTATTTACTCCAGTTTTTGTTGTTGATGAAAAGCATAATTTTTCTCTAAGTTATTGAATATGCACCTTATAAGAACCAGGATTGAATGAATTGAATAAATTAAATCAACACATCAAATGCTATTTAGACCAACCCCAGAGAGAGTGGAGTGATACGTAGGAATCCGGAAACCTGCCCTAATATTAATAACACATAGATTATACGGTTCTATAGAGATATTCCGATACACGGGACCATCCGATGTAAGAGGCTACCTCTCTCTTCACGAGGGACGGTGTCTTGCCTAATAACACACCGACGAAAGTCAATGGCGCCGACGAGAATGGATTTATTAAATTTAGAATGTGTAAACATCGTTAAAATAGGCATTTACTTACGATAACAGTTTCAATTTTTTTAGTTAATTTAGGTCTTAAAATGTGATCATCAAAGGTGTACAACTACAAGTCATAAACAAGAGGACAGAATGTCTCGCCTCAAAGTACTCACATGTTAAAAAGAAAGAAAAAGAAAATGACAACAGCAATTTCCGAATAGAACTCTGTAAAACTATGACCATAGACCAGGTAAAATTTACCCCCATATCAGCATTTATATATATACCTCAGTGTAATAGTGTTACCCGCAGCTCATGGCCAAACATGAGCCAAGGGGCACCATTTGAACAAACTTGGTAAAGAACAAAAATCCAATGCTACACGCAAAGTATAAGACGTCTTGCTCTTCTAGTTTTAGAGAAAAAATAGTTTGTATATAGACATTCCTATACCATACTTTGGCGGTGGCTGAAATAAGTTGTTTTTGGAAGGGGCGTTGTTTACATTTTACTTTTTACACATACAAAACTTTTAGCAATATCGACAATCATCTTAAACAGACATCTGTTAACGTATATTTCAACAATGGCATACTGAATGTCCCACATAATTGCAGCGAAGAACACAATTCGTCTTTTATTCTTGCATACCTTTCGTCACCAGATGTTAATTTTGGAGGAAATAATTTCGACCCGAAAGAACGAAGGCTTAGATCGTTTGATAACTATGTTATGCAGGCGAAATTCTGAACGGTTTTAATGCTATACTTACTCAGAAGTGGAGATGTTCATCCCCATCCGGGACCAGATAACAATATTCATTTAAATAAAAGTTCAAAGAGAATACCGAAGCATCAATGTACTGTTTGCAGTAAAGGGGTAGTGGCCAGAAGTAAAGCTATTTCTTGTGAAAACTGTGCCAGAAAAACACAAGTGAAATGTTCCAAATACATCTCAATAATCGATTATGAGATTATTTTACAAAATAATCGAAGTTTTTACCATGTTTGCAGTGAGTGCAGCTTCTATGAACTACCTTTTTGCAGAAACAATATTTCAGATAATATCCTCCGGGACAACAAAATGTCAAGACCCAGCATCACAAGCGTCTTCTACTTCAGTGCCATCAGCAGCAGATCCTATAAGTTTTGAGTATTTTACCAGAAAATCACTTCACTTTTTGCATTTTAATGCCAGATCTATATTACTAAAACGTTCAGAGTTAAGCCTTATTGCTCAAAATTCTAAACATATGTTATATCTATCACGGACATGTTTAGATATTGGTGAAGGTGAGATACACATGGATAATAACACTGTAGTTAGATGAAATTGTCAATGTGTATTTCACCAACTAGAACTTTCACTGAAGGTGATGAATACCATTATGATCATCAGTTGTCATGCGTATTTGAAATTCGGTAAAGACCCGTTCAATCCAAAAAAAAATCAGGAATGCAAGTAATAGGAATGTGTTACGGGACGCGACGGGACGGGACAGGATGCGACCGGACGTTACGGATAGCTTGATTCCTTTATAGCCCCCAATTGCCTTTGTGAAATCTAGGGTGTAACAATAATAAGAACAATATATTATTGCCTTATAAACCAATGAACTTTACTTGTCCAACTGTGAAGTCCTGTATTAGATCAACTTCACAGTGCTGTTCCTCATTGTCACTTTCCATTGATGTTTTATGCGCCTCCCTACTAATTTGACTTTGGTGCCACGTCGAGACAAAATAGCTTGATTTGTTCATATAACATGAATTAAAGATACAAGTTACAAGGTGTTTATTTCACTAAATACCTAATAATGCGACAGTTACAAAAAAACAGAAGTACAATTACAGATAAAACAAATATGTCCAGAATTAAAACCAAAAATGAATTTTCTGAAAATGAATGTGTTGCTTATATAACATTATAAAGAGTGCACATCTGATGAACTAAAATGTAGATGTAAAATAATATTTAAAGAAACTAACCCGCCAAATAACGACACAATTACACTACAAACACGTTTATCTATCCAGTTGTTCAAAACTCTGTGAAGGTGTTCATGAAATATAATAATGCATATATGCCAATTAAAAGTATAGGTTTATTGATGTGTTATTAAAATACCCGTGATTGAATATGCGTAAAATGAATTATGAGCTGTAACTTTTAATTCGACGCTACAGCTTTTAGGTTTGGCCTGGCTGGTTAAATATAGATATACTGTGTCTATACAGTTTGGTTTCTCAAAACATGTAAGTTATGTCGTGCCCTTAATGGTTTATTCTCTTGTTGCTCTGGCTTCTGCCAAGTCATTGAGTACCTTCATTGTGGCTTTCTAGGCTATTGTTTTTTTGTATTATATTTACACGAGCATATTTGTGTTTTACTTATATTGCCTATTGATGCTGCCTTGTTGGTTAGAGATTTAATCATGGCGGGGATTTCTTTATTTACACTGTCCTGTTTTAATGGGTTGACAGTAGGGTAAGTGTGAGGTTTGGTGCACCCTAGAACCGGTTTAAACCTACTTTGCCACTGACCGTTCCAAGGCGGTAGCCCTATTGTCAACCCTTTTGTGTTTTTGATGTCGTTTGCATTTTTTGTTACTTTTGCCTTTTCGTTTGTCTGTTTGCGTGTTTGTTTTTGTGTTTTGTAGTTGACTGTCGTCCTTGAATGCTGCTTTCCCTGTCCGATATTTTTATCCTTCTTTATATATATACCTCGTCGTCAGTAGGTTTATAAACGGTGTACACATTTTGTGAAATTTGACTGTTTTTGCCTAGATAGCTACAATTAATTGAAATGTATATTACAATGAAGATGTTATGAGAAATGTTTATTTACTTGAAACATAGCCTTTATGAAATTAAACGAAGCTTGTTTGTGACCAAGGAATTGCTTGTTGAAAGAAGTCAAAGAATCTAATAGAGATTATCGGTATATTATCAGCGTATGAAGAATGTATATAACGACAAACGATAGTGTTTATTAATTTATTTATATCATATATTAGCATGATTAGAACAATTAGTATGCATACATGAAATAGATATATATAAGATGTTATTGGATAATAAATAGAATCCATGCCGTACATCATTTGTGTAACAGTTATCACAAATAAAGATGTAATGTAATCAACAAACCCATATATAGGTAGTAATAAGCAGCAATCCCAAACACTGAAAGAAGTAATCATGTTTTGTTTTTAGTTTTAAGTTCTCCATCTCGTTAGAAGTTATTTACAGACGTCATTGAAGCAGCTTTTGTCAGAGTCACTGCTTTATTGCACAATACATTTTTAATTTATATCAGTCCGACGTCACCATTCCTACAAACTACCTTTCTATATGGACTCGCTTCTAAGAACTTGTGATGTTGTGAAATAACAAGCCCAGTAGGTTCAGTATTCACTATCGTGAGTATTTCCTTTTACTTTCATGTATTTATTCATCCTTTGCTATTTGTTCATTGTTTAGTCCTATGTTTGTAGCCATAATTCCGGTTAATTTAGAATACAGTAGAGATTTTACTACAGGTTTTACTGGTATGTGTGTCTTGCGTATCACTATTTTACCAAACACAGATGAGGTTACTCGTTTTTTTTGTGTTCTTGTACCCACAAAGAAGAACTAGATTGGTTTCGCGTTTTTTATTCTATATTTTCTATTTCACTGGTATTTATTTCAATATTTGATTCCAAATACTTTGTTTTCGCTTCTTTTAATTCTTCCGCTCCTATGTCATCGACAGCATCAAGTGATTCTGGTCCATATTCCATTTTTGCTTTCGTGCTTGTTGATTCCTTCACTAGCCTGTTTTTTCTTGCCCATCTTTTTTCCGCTTCTGTTTTTCTTTTACTGATAATGTTTGTTTGTTTCTTTTTTTCTTACTGTGGTGTTCATGAAATATTTCACCAGGTTACGTAGATGTACATTCTTCCCAAGCTGTACAAACCCACTTAGGACCCCAGTTTGAACTGATAGCACCAGCATAACATGAAAATCTGTTGTAGTGACTGAACACTTTCCCTCCACCAAACTTGAATCGCACATGCATCCAGGACTCACACAAGTTGGTTGTGAAGTTCCCAATTAGTCTGTCACTCTTTTCTACTCCCCACGAAAAGATGACAGAACGAAAAGACGACAGGACGAAAAGACGACAAATGCAGCGCAAAAAGACTACAAAATGAAAGGAAGGAAGAACGACAGAACGAAAAGACGAAATTTCAAGAGCGAAAAGACGAAAAAATGCCACGCGAAAAGACGATAATTAATATTGTCGTCTTTTCGTTATTTCGTGTGGCCTTCTGTCGTCGTTCGCTTCTAATCTGTCGTCTTTTCGTTCTGTCGTTTTTCGCCATTGTCGTTCTGACGTCTTTTCGCGCTGCATTTTTCGACTTTCCATTTTGTTGTCTTTTCGTTCTGTCGTCTTTTCGCCTTCCGGTTGACATGCGCGTTTCGGTCATTGTGGCCATTTCACGGTGACTACTAAAAGTCGGGAAGATTTTGATTTGTTTGGGAATTGGGTCAAAAAGACAGGGTGTATGCATACCTTATGTCCAATCAATAATAAACGGAGAGTTATTATTTCTTTTAAATGTTATATAAACGCAGAATGGTTCAGTTACTATGAATATTAAAATATAATAATATAAAAAAAAAATTTAGAAGTAACTTTCCGGGATTGTTTCAGAACTGATGATCATGTCTGGACCAGTCGTACTAATTATAATGTTTGGAGTAAACTTTATATTCTTATTATTTAAATTGGTATGTATCAATGTAGGATGGTTTGGCGGACATAACTATGAATTTGTTCATATAAAAAATGTAATAAAATGACTTCGTATTTAATGATTTACTTAATTAATCTTAACGCTCGTGTTCTTCGATCTATTAAAACAAATGACAAACAAAATATTGACTTTTAAATTGAACACTAACTTTTCGGAACCGTTTGTTTGAAACCATCTTATCACAATGAGTACACCTTATATTTATCAATGTATGATGGTATAGCAAACAAAACTAAGCATATATAGAACTGGTTAAACATGTACGTGACTGATAATTTGTCTAACATGATTGTTAATTTGGAAGTCAATAAATGCCATACCCTTATATTTTATTTTGCTCTTAATATTTTATTTGAAATAGTTGTGTAACATATATCATGTTGATGGTAATACGATACTAGTTTAAAACTATATCTACAAAATATCAAATATAATAGCCAAGAAAGGAAATAACACGTATATACGTTCTTAGCATTTAATGTATCATTAGCCCGACTCTTCCGAAGAAAAAAAGGAGCAATTGTCATCACTTGATCATCGTCTGCGCCCGGTTAAAGTTTGTATGTAAGCTTGTATCTCCGAAGTTACTTTACATAATGGACTGTAACTTTACACATCATTATACAACATAATAAAGCCAGCATACGGTCATGAACAACTATTAAATATGAATTAATTTAAAATCCTCTCTATATATAATATACATGTATGTATATAAATGAGTTGTTCATGCACGGTAAACATATTTTAGCACCATACACAATTAAATTGTTTAATTTTTTTTTTTGAAATTGGTTATTTACACGAGTTTTGAATAATAGACTTACTGATTGGGCAGAAAATTATAGTGTTTCTATTTGAGCTAACATGGGAACAATAGATAACATTTTTGTGTTACAAGGGCTTATAACTAATTTTATTAATACGGGTAAACAATTGTATTGTGTCTTTGTTGACTTCACGAAAGCTTATGATTATGTTGTTCGTGACAACTTATGGTTCAAACTGATACAATAAGGTGTGCGTGGTAAAATATTGAATGTTATTAAATCTATGTATACTTCTGTAAAATCAAGAGGGATCTATTGTAATGACCTCAGTGAGGGGGTACACATGTATGCTTGGAGTAAGACAAGAGGAATGTTTATCACCTTTTCTTTTTTCTATGTTTCTAAACGATATTGAAGATGAATTTATAAAACATGGTATTGAAGGAATTAATGTTAATATGTTTAAAGTATTTCTCATATTGTATGCTGATGATATAGTTATATTTGCAAATAGTAGTATAGAATTACAAACAAGTTTAAATTTGCTATCGGGATATTGTAATAAGTGGAAACTTGTTGTAAATACATCAAAAACTAACTTGAAGGTTATGGTATTTAAAACCATTACCAAGAAGTTTAACTTTTCATTTAAATGGTAATGCATTAGATATTGTTAATAGGTTCAACTATTTAGGCATAGTCTTTACAACGGATGGATCATTCACCGATGCACAGGCAACACTTGCAGGACAGGCTTTAAAGGCTATATTTAAATTTACTGAGTTATCTATCGAACACAGATTAGATTTATTTGATAAATTAGTCACGCCAATTTTGAACTATGGGGCAGCAGTTAGGATTTTTACAAAACCTAATACAATAGAAAGAGTGCATCTTAAATTCTGTAAGAATATATTAAGTGTAAAGAAGATAACATACAATGATTTTATATATGGAGAGTTGGGCAGAATATCTTTTTATGTCAACGGCATTTTATTATAATAAAGTACTGGCTCAAAATATTACATAGTAGTGAAAATAAGTATGTAAAAATAGTTTATGATAATGATGATCAATGACATAACTGGTCAACCGAATAAATTAAACTGGGCTTTACTATTACGTGATATTTTGTGTAATATGGGTTTCCGTGATGTATGGTTAGCACAAAGTGTAGGAAGCGTTGAAATATATTTGCTCGTTGTCAAACAAAGACTTCATGATAATTTTATACAAAACAGGCATAATAGATTGCAAGAATCAAGCAGAGCTTTATTTTATAATTGTATAGAGAATTTTAGATTTCAACCCTACCTAAATATGTGTAATATATCGAAATTTAATCAAGCTTTAACTAAACTTCGTGTTTCGTCACACAGACTTGAGATAGAAGCTGGACGTTGGAGAAAACCAAATAGAACACCGGTTAATGATAGTAAATGTAAATTGTACCAGTATTTAGATGATGAATTCCATTTTGTTTTAGTATGTCCTTTATATACAGACATAAGAATACACTATATTAAAACGTATTATTTCATGCGTCACATGTAAAAAGCAAATAAGGAATCCAGCTATTTTTATTTATAAGCATGATAAGGCTTTTAATAAAAGAAATGAGTATCTTTTTCCAAATATGTTATACGAATTAATGTTGTAACGATATGCATGTACTATTTATATATGCACTGTGTTGTATAGAAACAGTATTTCACACAAAATTGTGTCACCTTCTCAACTGGGTAAACAAACACTTAACTGTGTAAAATTACTAAGTATACTATGCATTTGTACTATTTTGTTACATTGTCTGTCATGTTATTTTCATGTATATATATGTACCACAAGGGCCTTAGTGCCTATTGGATTTTGAAATAAACTGTCTGTCTGTCTGTCTGTCTGTCTGTCATATTGAATCTTGACACTTTCAAAAAAACTGATTAAGAGAAAGCAAACATATACTTATCACATCATTATTCATAATAGAAGGTGTGAACAACAAGTATATAATGAGTTGCAGAATTCAATTCAATTCAATACTTTTATTCGGCATACCATAATAACATGTTTATTACCTTACACAAGACTAGTGAGCAATATAATTATGATGACCATTTTGCGTTTATATAAACGATTTAAAAGAACTAGTAAATCTTCGTTTATTTTTATTTAGTGGACATACGATATACGCTGTTTGTTTGATCCAATTCCCCGATAGTTTAAAATCGCCCCGACTTCTAGTAGTCACCATGAAATGGCAATGACCAAAACGCGCATGTAAACCGGAAGGCGAAAAGACTAAAAGACGACAGAAGGAAAAGACGACAGAACGAAAAAACAAAAAGACGAAAAGACCACAAAACGAAAAAACGAAAAGACGACAAATGCAGATATAAAAAAACACACAACTGAACAAAAAGACGAAAGAACGACAGAACAAAAAGACGACAGATAAGAAGCGAAAAGACGACAGAAGGCCAAACGAAATAACGTAAATACAACAATATCAAATGGCGTATTTTCGCGCCTGAAGTGTCGTCTTTTCGCGTGGCGTTCTTTCGTCTTTTCTTTCTGTCGTCTTTTAGCGCTGCATTTGTCGTTTTTTCGTCCTGTCGTCGTTTCGCGGGGAAATAACGAAAAGACGTGAAGACGAAAAATAGCAGAAATCAACCACCATATGTTTGGATTTGACCCAGTATTTAAAATATTCATAAGATTTTGCCTCACATCCAGTTGATTCAGCTATTATGAAAATATAACACAAGATTGCCGTGTGTCCCTTTAAGGTTGTATGGTCTGTCCATAACATAAGATTGCCGCGTGTCACTTTAAGTTTGTATGGTCTGACCATAACATAAGATTGCCGTGTGTCCCTTTAAGGTTGTATGGTCTGTCCATAACATAAGATTGCCGTGTGTCCCTTTAAGGTTGTATGGTCTGTCCATAACATAAGATTGCCGTGTGTCCCTTTAAGGTTGTATGGTCTGTCCATAACATAAGATTGCCGTGTGTCCCTTTAAGGTTTTATGGTCTGTCCATAACATAAGATTGCCGTGTGTCCCTTTAAGGTTGTATGGTCTGACCATAACATAAGATTGTCGTGTGTCCCTTTAAGGTTGTATGGTCTGTCCATAACATAAGATTGCCGTGTGTCCCTTTAAGGTTGTATGGTCTGTCCATAACATAAGATTGCCGTATGTCCCTTTAAGTAAAGGGTGTATGGTCTGACCATAACATAAGATTGTCGTGTGTGATTTTAAGGTTGTATGGTCTATCCATAACATTGTTTTTTGAATGATCATATTACTGATAAAAAATGATAAAAAAACAACTGGCTAATTTGGTGGAAATCGAGTAAAAATAGGCTTACATGCTAAAAATTCAATACTCAATCAAATGACAGGGCTGGGGTATGGGGAGGGGCCATAACTGTGCTGTCTAGAGTCTTACATGGCTAGTTCGTGTAATTTGTCCATGCTTTCTTCTATGACTAAGGTAACTTCATGACATAAAATATTTATAAGCAAGATGGCAAAAATAGCACTGAATCGCTCACTTGATGAACTTTCTATATTATAGACACTTGCATCAGTAATAAAAGTGAGTCAAAAGACGTGTGGTAAGTTCAGAAGAACATTTTCCGGTAGAATTAAGAAAATTCAAAGGCCATAACTCGACTGATTCTAGTCAGACATTGCTAGTTTTTTAAAATGTGAACACATTCTTCTACATAACTTTACAAAAATAACAGTAAACCAAACAAATCGGGATAGGGGAGCTGAAATGAAACTTTTATAATTATTGATATCAACATTCTGAAGAAGTTTGGTAAAGATGACGTACAATGAAGTAGATACACATTCTGAAAGTAAAATATAACATGTTTAGATAAATCAACAGCCATAACTATGTTTTTACTGACAAGTTCTCGCCTTTCGCCGCTGTGGGTTTTAATCCCATAGGGAGCTTGACTTGTCAAGTGAGCAAGTGTCGATTTTAACGTGAATCCAACTGTGTGGATTGTTACGGACCGCAGGAGGTATACAATACTGGTTCTACTTACTAGGTGAAATTGGGTGGTCTGCCTCTACCACAACTTAATTGACCATCGTATATGGCCTAACATGTGCTAAAGTTATATAAAACACCATTCAAACAAACAAACAGTTATTTATCCCATAATGATGTTTTTCAAAGTCGTCACAGTTTTCAGCGATATTAAGCATCTGGCTAAGTTTGGTAAAGATCGGTGCAACAAAAAGATCTTAGGTAGAGCGTATTGGTCGTACATAGCTCTTGCACGCACTTGACGACATCATGCTGATCCAGTGTCCAGTTGAAACGGCATCGCAGTTTAATAAGTTTATTTGTGCGTTAATGCATGTAAAATTATAGGTATTTTACAATTTATCTCTCTAAAGGGCAAACTTGTTTAACGGTTCTTTCGCGTAGATATGACAAAATGCTTCCTATGCCACGTATATCACGGAATAAACGTGGGAAACGATTGTTTGGGCGGAACATTGTTAGTAATCCAGACAATAGTATCTTCCATTTGAAACAGGTGTCGGAATTTTTCGTGTTTAAAGAATTGAAAAAGCCTTAATTAAATAAAAGTACCTTTTTGGATGAGGTTCCAGCCAGATTTTCTTGTTTTCTCACAAAGACCCAAATATTATATCCTCAATCTAGGTAAAGTTTTAGAGTCATGTTCTTCGTGGCTTCGTGAGGCGTTCCAAGGCTGTAGCCCTATGTCAACCGTTTATGTTGGTGTTGTCGTTTATTGCCTTTTAGTTATTTTTAAAATTGTTGTTTATTTCTATGCGTGCTTTTGGTTGAGTGTGGTCCTCGAACAATTGTGTAGCGGACCATATGCAACATATTAAACCGCTAGCTTTTATAGTTTCAGAGAAAATACATTTTTTTGAAGTAACCAGATTTTACTTAAAAGGGGAGATAACTTTAATAACATGAAACAGTTACCCTGTTGGCACTGCTATCATAGATTTTGGTTTCTCTATAATGTACTTTATAACTTGGAAACAGTAAAGATTTGTCACCTCGGACTGTAGCAAACACTTGTATGTCTAATGGTATACGTCTAAGTAGAGATAAACAACGATATCAAAACTAAATATCATCTTCCTTGTCGTAAATGTTGCTTACTATTATTTCCCCATTTCAATTGTGAGATGTAAATCGAGAAAAGAAGCGACAGTATCAGAAATATTAGCTTTATTGTGTTTAAGTTCTTTATGTTATAGATTATTTACCGTAATAGAGGTTCCAGCCAGATTTTCTTGTTTTCTCATAAAGACCCAAATATTATATCCTCAATTTAGGTAAAGTTTTAGAGTCATGTTCTTCGTGGCTTCGTGAGGCGTTCCAATGCTGTAGCCCTATGTCAACCGTTTATGTTGGTGTTGTCGTTTATTGCCTTTTAGTTATCTTTAAAATTGTTGTTTATTTCTATGCGTGCTTTTGGTTGAGTGTGGTCCTCGAAAAATTGTGTAGCGGACCATAACCTTATGCCATATGCAACATATAAACCGCTATCTTTTATAGTTTTTAAGTAAGAATTTGCCACCTGAGACTGTAGCAAACACTTGTATGTCTAATGGTATACATCTAAGTAGGGATAAGTAACGATATCAAAACTAAAATCATCTCCCTTGTCGTAAATTTTGCTTAATATTATTTCACCATTTTCAATTGTGAGATGCAAATCGAGAAAAGAAGCGACAGTATCAGAAATATTAGCTTTGTTGTGTTTAAGTTCTTTCTGTTATAGATTATTTACCATAATAGAAAATAAAGGGTTGTCAATGTTTAATATATCATCCAGACATTGAGGTGTCATTAAAGGCTTCGATGACGTCTGCCTGAGTATAACCATTGAGCGGTATTCAAAATAATATGGTGTATGTCTTCGCAACAATGTCATGAGAACAGCGGCCAAGACGAAAGGGTCAAAAAGGCTGATTCAAAATGTCAACTGAACTAAACATGAAGTTCCGCTGTCATTTTCCCATAAATTGGCACATAACTGGGTAATCGTCTATGACAGATGAACAAAATATCAAACGATTGTATTATTTCAAACATCAATGTCTGCCATGGGTCGAGGTTGTGGGCGAAGTTAATCGGTCCTATTTTCATTACGTCTCGAATGAAAAGCATCGGTATAAATATGTGTCTGCGTGATTATATTCACGAAATTAAAAGAAAGTCCTATAGACAGTTCACTATCATTTTAAACCTTTACATCGTAGAATGTTTCGAGACATTGACTGTATTTAATTTGGTCTTAACTTGTAAACAATAAACAACACTTGCTATTTCACATGTACTGATGTAAATACAGTTTTAGCTTATAAATATTGCGCTATTTAGAATGAATGCCAATCTCGAGTATGTGTACAGGCCTTAAAGGCGGTACATCAGGCGTTCGTGCTACATCTGTCTTAAAAAATAAAAATCTATAAAATGACCAAAATATGAACACGTTCAAAGATATAAATGTAATATTAACAGTTTCCTAAAATACAGCGGAAAACAATAAATGTACAAGTATAAATTACAACAAGTCTATTTTGGTTGGTCTTTGAATGCTATATTTTCTGCTTGATTTTATATATATGCGTCATATTTTACACATGATTGTCAAATATTTCGACATATTTTGAGTTTGCAGGCGATACCACGTGACTTTTTGGCCTTTTGGGCTCTTTCCTCCTCCCCAAACGGTATTTTAATTTATATAGCATTTTCTGATATTAGCGCTTCGAAATTCTTGGAAATGAAATACATTGTATGACCGTGTATATTTGAGAGGGCTAATATGGGAAAGTACTGGATAAATAGAAATACAGTTTGCAGTGGAAGAAATAGCACTTTCTGAAGGGTTATGTGCGCTTTAGTTGAACAAAATTTGTTAGCTATTAGGAAATTTTTGAAAGAAAAACATACATTACCTGAAACGAGAGTTTGTTGACAATGTTTTGCCGTGAACCCGACCAGGTGCTTTTGTCACCTTGATTTTAACACGATAGAGTCTTTAATAGTTTTCAACATCTTTTTCTGTATTATTATGTTTCTATAGATACGTGTATTTTTCTTGAAGTTGTGGTATTAAAGTAATGTATTCTGCAATGTTTGGAGTGGAATTACGTGACAAATTGAATAATATACGAAGAAGATTTAATATCAGTTTTGTGCGTGTTTTATGAAAGTTTACATTCCAATAAAATACAGAAAACGAAAACATTATTTAGTGTTTTATAATTCCAACAATGCTCATTTGTCTTTTCATAAAAACAACGTGTTCAAAAGCTTTTGAGATTTATCTCACTTCTCCCTACTACCACTATAGGTTTCTTCATACAACTATATCGTCCAAGTATTCGGGAGTTGCTGGTTTTAGTACTAAACCTTTATTGATGTAAGACCCGATAAGCGATTTAACCACTGAATGACAGTGTAATGACCGGAATTGGAATTATAAACATAAATACTATGCCGTAGTTCAATGAGTCGTTAAACGAGAAAGTAGTTTGGAAAAACGTCAGGATATACTAAACAGACCTAAACGGCGTCCATAATTCATGAATAATGATATATTAAGACTAGAACGAATTCGACGGCGCGCCATCGCAAAATACCCACGTTTTCTCCACACAGGTCAATTCCCTTTAACCCTGTATCTATTTTACATGTAATTGTTTTGATCGTTCTTTGATACTCAGATCAGAAATAATATTATTTATGCTTTTCTGTATACATGTATGACACTGTAAATGAATGAAAGAATGTTTAGGGTATTTGTGTATTTGAACTTTTGACCCCCTTTCCCAGAGTCACATGGTGACCCTGGAGCAAATTATACTGATATTCTCAAAATCATTACATTTCATTGAGAAAAAAAAGTAGATATTTCACCAAATTTACCTCTCTCCCTAACCCCCACCCTGACACCCCCACACACCCAGCCCACAGTATATACACTGTAATCCCCTCATCAAAATGCTAATTTGAGACATGATTTAAAAAAAGAAGACCCCCTGTTACCCTCCACCCACCCACCATCCACCCGCTCCAACCCCAACCCCAGAGAAGACGTCCGAGTTTTAAAATAATAAACTAGAACGAATTCGACGGCGCGCCATCGCAAAATACCCACGTTTTCTTCACACAGGTCAATTCCCTTTAACCCTGTATCCATCTTACCAGTAATTGTTTTGATCGTTCTTTGATACTCAGATCAGAAATAGTATTATTTATGCTTTTCTGTTTACATGTATGACACTGTAAATGAATAAAAACATGTTTAGGCTATTTGTGTATTTGAACTTTTGACCCCTATCCCAGAGTCCCATGGTGATCCTGGAGCAAATTATACTGATATTCCCAAAATCATAACATTTTATTGAGAAAGAAAAATAGATATTTGACTAAATTAACCTCTCTCCCCAAACCCACCCCACCCTACCCCCACCCCCCCACACACACCCAACCCCACAGTATATACACCAAGTTATGCGCAAGAATATAGAAAATGACAGTGTAATTGAATTTTTAGTGTATTTGACCTTTTGACCCCCGAGGGACCCTGGTTGCGGAGCCTTCACCATAATGTTTCATTTGAGACATAATCTTTTTTTTTTTAAAAATTACCCCAAATCACACCCCACCCCCACCAAAGCCCACCCCACCCACCCTGGGCCAAAGGGCCGACGTCCGAGTTCGAAATAATAAAATCGTTTGATATGTTGTTTGTCTTTCATAGACGATTACATACACAAGTTATTTGCAAGAATATAGAAAAATGAAAGTGTAATTGAATTTTTAGTGTATTTGACCTTTGACCCCACTGGTAGCGGACCCATAGGGACACATGGCAATCTTGAGTTTTATTCAAACATTAAAATGCTGTCCTCGATTTAGTTATCCTGCGTCATTTTGAATTTAAAACTGCTTGCATCTAATTAAATAAAAAAATGAGATTTCTTCATTATTTTACTAAATGATAAATATATTATTGAAGCAATATTATAAAAAGTTAGTAATATGTAAAAATAACTTGCTTTGAAATATTTTAACAACTAATATTAATGATTGAACAAATGCAAGTTAAGAGAAAAACTAACGGGACGCCCTGAGTTTTTAAAAAATCAAGATTGCCGTGTGTCCCTTTAAATTTGAGACATAATTAGAAAAAAATAAATACCCCAAATACCCCCAAGTGGGCCCACCGGGCAAACGTCTGAGTTTATGAAATAATAAAATCGTTCGATATGTTGTTTATCTTTCATAAAGGATTACATATACCAAGTTATGTGCATGTGCAAAAATATGGAACAATGACAGTGTAATTGAATTTTTAGTGTATTTGACCTTTTCACCCCCCTGGGTGCGGAGCCATCATCTTAATGTTTCATTTGAGACATAATTACAAAACAAACAAAAAATGATCGCAAATACCCCCTCCCCCCCCCCCCCCCCCTCACACACACACACAAACACCCCACCCACCCTGGGCCCCCCTTGCAGACGTCCAGTTTATGAAATAATGAAAGCGTTTGATATGTTGTTTTTCTTTCATAGACGATTACATTTACCAAGTTATGTGCAAAAATATGGAAAAATGACAGTGTAATTGAATTTTTAGTGTATTTGACCTTTTGAACGCCCACGCCCCACACTGAGGGATCCTGGGCTCGCAGCCAACATCATGTTGCTCTTGCACGCCGTCATTATATGGTGAACTTGGTTGAATTCCGTTCAGCGGTTTAGGAGGAGATGCGGTAACGGACGGACGGACGGACGCACGGAGGCGATTTTAATATAAACTGTTGTTTTTTTCAAAAACGTGGGTATAATAATAAGTAGTTCAGCCTTTTAAATATGCACTACTAGACCATGCAATAGATTACAAATATATAGCAATATTTATCAACCTTCAAGGCCAAAGTTTTATTCCGTGATGTTTATATAACACGTAAGCAATATACATTCTTATCAAGTACATTCAATCGGGTTTAGATGGTGTAATGATAACGAACAAAGATAATATCAAACAGACACGATATGCCTTTGTAAAATGTTGTTCAAAAACACCGCTCGTCTGAATCATAAATAGCAAGTATTAAATGGTTCGTTTCCATTCAAAAAACTGTTACGATAAAACAGTATACTTATTATCACAGATCAGTTTCGCTTGCAATGTAAATACTATTGTATAGGGCGCTTGTTTCAGCCAAAGGGTTTTCAGCATTTACAATATCATTTTATATAATACGTACATAAATTATATTATCATTATAACTGGAAATTGTATTGGTAAATATGAATACCTTAGTTTTGAAATTCGGTTGAGAAATAAATATTTTACTGCAAAAATGATTGTTTGGTGTTTAGTTTTTCTTTATGAAATAAAGTTTGTTTGTTTGTTTACTTAACAGGTCAACTGTTTTCATTGATAGTTGCTCAGAAAATGTATGCATCGAAATATTTTTAAAATGTTGATCAATACTCCAGTAAAACCTATCAATGCATTGCTTATACAAACAACAACAAAATCAAATTCGAATAGAAGTGTGTGTTTTTCAATCAGTGAATCCGGAGTTGCGATAATTTTAAAAAAAAATCCTGTAAAAGTCTGTAAGGCATATTTAGGTAAACCAATGTTGCAGAAACAAAGAATAGTGTATACTTTATCCAATCGCTGAGCGAAATTCCCGCAGGGAATAGTAAAATGCTATTTACAGTCCCCTACCTGGGAAAAAAGTGTGTAATTAGACTATGGCCTTGTCTTAACTATATACATATACTATAATACTACATCCTCTCTCCATCCTTCTTTCTCTATACTATCGTAATAAAAGCCTGTGGACCCGCTAAAAGCTTATCAAAATATCTCTATATCCCGCATCATCCTATATACATGTATGGTATACTTGTGCAGGGCGCGTCGGTTGGTAACAGTTTAACGTAAAAACGTAAAAACGTGAACAAAAATGTGGTGAAAACGTGATGACGTGTAACATTTGTTAAAAATAGTTGAACTGAGAATTTACAAAATAAAAACAGGTTAAAAGTATAGTTTTGTATTTAAATGAAGCAGTGATTAACGCTGCTAACACCCTGCTTAAAATTGTTTAAGAAGAATTTATTTATAGGTCAATAGGCCATGGGCCCATAAGACACTACATATGCATAGAACATAAGACACAGCAATAAGCATAGTTTACATGAACCTCATTTAAATACAAACACAGAGACGTATTATATACATGTATATATGTTCCTATTTTACATCCAGCGCAGAAGGTGATAATGGCATAATATTGTGATGTTACAAAGTATTTCGGGGATTCCGTGGCCGAGTGGTTAGTCTCTGACTTGAAATCACTTGCCCCTCAACGATGTGTGTTCGATCCCTCATGGGTTTACGAATGTTTATGTGAGGACTGGTTTGCGGAACGTCAGGTGTTTCTACCCAGGTACCCTCCCGTGCACGAATATTAACTGACATGGGGTCTTCCTCCACCAGTGGAAGCTGGAAAATGACGCCATATGTTTGCACATTGTTAAGGACGAACGAGTGGGACTACATCTACTTTCTGTCAATAATTCATTTCCCATATATTGAATTATGGGTTTTATAATTGCGTAAATAAAATTCATGGTTTTATATACTGTATGGAAAA
Organism: Cyrtodaria siliqua; assembly: GCA_037043455.1. Taxonomy (NCBI): domain Eukaryota; kingdom Metazoa; phylum Mollusca; class Bivalvia; order Adapedonta; family Hiatellidae; genus Cyrtodaria; species Cyrtodaria siliqua. The sequence continues at coordinate 23,993 of JAWPHD010011949.1, forward strand.
TCAACCTTCCTTTGTTTTGACAGTCTGTGTTGTTTTTTATGGATAGTGTTTAATTCGTGGTTCCATGTTTGATTTGGCGAACAAGTCGTCTTTCACTTTGACATTATGTTTCACTTGTATTGAGTAATTCGTTTTTTTTATTGTTTTTTTTTATATGTATGGTATCATACTGTTGAAATCTGCGAATGTACTTGTGTTTGCTGGTATAAACTTTGCCCAATTAACTGAGTATTAATACGTACTCGTCTTCTTCGCGTGTCATTATTCGTTTTAACACATTTTGCTAGCCGGGAAGATGTCCCACCCGATAGGGATGTCTCTTTGTTTATGTGACATTAGTGATCGCATATGATAACCTGCGAATCAGTTTTCGTTTGGTTGGAGTAACACTTTCGCCGTTTACAGAAAAATGAGTCAGTAGGATTTCCTGCCTAGACGGACAAATGCATATGGCATACGGATTCGATATATCAAGCAGATCCGAACGCAACTGAATGCTTTGCAAACGTGTTCCAGTTTCAGGCTCGAGCTCTACAATGGCATGACCGACATCAGTGACGAATATATGCAGTTGGAAGACACACAGGTCCACCGGCTCGAATTTTTCATAGCTTTCAGTGGTCCATTTTGTTACTCCAAGTGGGTTCATTCGGGCACAAACTATTTCGTGCTTGTCTGATTTGATAATATATATCTCGCTTGAATCCTCGCTAAGTTCTACGACGTATCTGCAGTTTTCAAGAGTATGAGACTTAACATATTCTGGTTTGTTTAAAGGAAAATTAGTTTGTGTTTTCTTATTATCTACCCTTCCGTGTTCATCTAGGGTAATACATCGTATTTCCACTGTACAGCCGACGCAAACTATATTTTCCGTTGTTTGGCATAGTTCCGTTGTTTGGCATAGTGCGTACAGAAACGCAATGCTCCTTCATTTCACAGTCAATACAAGCCGTCGATACCTTTCTCTGTGTTCTTCCAGCCTCCATCCACACCTTCAACATACATTTTTTGTTCCTTTGAGCAACTGTTGACACAGCAATGTTTTTTCTATCAATAAACACAAAATCAAGAGGGTAACCCTGTTGCACTTTCAATTTGCAAATGAAATCAAAGTTCTTGTTAAAGGTAAAATATGCTCGTTGGTCGACATCTAGTGCTGCTAAAGTCCCACTTTCTGATTTACTTATCGCCTTAAGGAAGCCATGATCAGATCCGGGTAAGGAAATTGGCCAACTTCTTTTATAGCTCCTATGATTGGTAAGGTAGATGCACCGCTCAATGCTCCAGCTAACTGTTTTTCGTCTGTTCATTCGGATAAAACTGTGTTATTATTATTATCCTGGTATTCAATTAAAGGCGACGCATACGTATTGCTGGTGTAGCCGCATGACATGGTATTGATGCTCAAGTGATTTGTCGATGTGTTCGAGTAATCTTCCATTGCTGACTGACCATTGCTAGGTTTGTGGAGGCCCGACTTAGACGTCTTGATAATTGTAGAATGTCTGTTGATAGGACGTGTATCCGATGTGTTTTGTTTGGGAGTGTTAAGACTTGTCGTGGCCATCTTGACAGCTGTTGAACGACTTTTGTTAGTATGTGTACTCGTTTCGACGAGTTGGCACGCGGTCGATTGTTTGTTTGCAGGATCAACATTGGATACGTACAGATAGGACGATGACGCTTCTGTAATAACTGACATAGCATCCCAGTCTTGCGCAGTGTCATGGCAGCAACACCATGATGCCAACGTACTTTCCATATCATGCGTGTTCTCAAACTGACAATTGATAATGCTGTCGCATTTGTCAGTTAAGTTTGTCACATGATTGCAGAAGTGTAATCGGGGTGTTAGATTATACCTATTAATCGTTGCTAGTTTTTTCTCGTAGTATTTCAGGTTTTCACTCAGTTTTTTTTCAATTTTTGCGTCGTTGAGATTCTCGTTTGACAATAGAGACTCTGATCTGTTTACCCTATACAATTATAAAAAATACATTTAAATAGTGGTGTCATGAAGATAGTAACAACTATTGATGTAAACACACGAGGTACAGAGACTAATTCCTAAGGAGTGTATATCTTATTACTTAGTTTATAAAATTAGATCAAAGTTTACAGTGCTTTTAAAAGCTTTTGTTTACAGCGAACTGTATACTCCTAGCTGTAAATGAAATACTTATATACACATGTTCTTATCTCTTTGTCCTCTAGAAGCGGTCAAATTTTAACTATGAAAATTGAGACTTTCAAAAATGTTTATCCCGTGTGGGACGATTACAATAAGTAAACCTATGGCGGCAAATTATATTTGACCAGACTGATTGTTTTAATATAGACCTTTTCCTGGAAATTGCATTTAAGACAACAGGGTCACCGAATGTTTCACAGCCACATATGCAAGGCTTTTCGATTATTATCAAGTACCTTCATCACATTTAAACATTTGCCTTTTGCAATATTCGACCACCGCAACGTTGCTAAGAACAACGTTGAATGCATCTCAAACACAGCTTCATGTCCTCTCCATTCAGTTTTCGACAGTTTTGAATGAAGCTGAATGCAGTAACACTAATGAGGATAGGCAAACAACTGAAATTCAAATATAATGCAAATAGAGTGACTGGAATAATACTGCTTTCATAGGTATTATAATCAAATAGACATATGTTGTTCAATACCATCATGACCATAACAGCATAGTATCATATCATATTAAAATATTTAACATGGACAACATATGTGAAAACAGGAACATGACAGTTATCCTACTAGGATTACGGAATCACTATTTTACACATGTTGCATGTACAGATACTTGAGGAGTGACATTACATACGAGTTACTTTGTTAACATGTTCTAAGCCGTGAAATCTATTGAGTCGACATTTTCTTCAATGTGTTTATCGTTCTTTATTGAAATAATACTTTTGGTATACATATTTGGCTGGACGTTATTTGGCAATACACTACTCACACATCACGTACAGTACAGAATTACTGATATACTGAACAAAATAAATTTAGCATAACATACATCAATTCCATAGACGGGATTCGAAGCCGTGTATGTTCCGGGTCAATAATAACATAACATAGATATGCCAATTCATAGTTCTACAAAGTCATTTGTAAACAAAGTCGGTGATACAAATAAAGCAAATATGTAGGGAACATACAGGTCATCGAAAATCGGTTTTATTTCATTGAAAATGGAGGTAATGTTATAATTACACATTTTGCAACGTTTTTGTTTGAGAATAACTATGTTTTGTGAACACATTTGAGCGTTTTGAAATTCACAACCTTACCTAGCATTTCTAAAGGCTTCAAACAGTTACATCAATGGGTATATGTATATTCTTTCTATCCATTTCCCTAAAAAGTCGTGCTAAACTTATTTTGTTCAGTATAGTTTACTTTGTGTCTAGATCATGTTGTATACTTCAAGAATGTCAAATTAGATTGGTAGGTGGAATATACGTAGATGCTAAGAAGATAACATACTTAAAATAAGTAAGGTTGAACATGAACAAAATAATGATGAAAGTGCACGCAGACTGTATACTGAACCAAAGTTATACCCAACATGAACATTTTTCATATTGCCATTGCATGTAATGCTTTAATTGTTTAATATGTTTTACTTCACGGTTCAGAATGAAATATAGATTCATAATATATGGTATAACAAGAAGCGATACATTTTAGTCCGGTCATATAACAAGAAGCGATACATTTTAGTCCGGCCATATAACAAGAAGCAATACATTTTAGTCCGGCCGTATAACAAGAAGCGATACATTTTAGTCCGGCCATATAACAAGAAGCGATACATTTTAGTCCGGTCATTTAACAAGAAGCGATACATTTTAGTCCGGGGATACATTTTAGTCCGGCCATGTAACAAGAAGCGATACATTTTAGTCCGGCCATGTAACAAGAAGCGATACATTTTAGTCCGGCCATATAAGAAGAAGCGATACATTTTAGTCCGGCCATATAACAAGAAGCGATACATTTTAGTCGGGCCATATAACAAGAAGCAATACAGTTTAGTCCGGCAATATAACAAGAAGCAATACATTTTAGTCCGGTCATATAACAAGAAGCAATACATTTTAGTCCGGTCATATAACAAGAAGCAATACATTTAAGTCCGGTCATACAACAATATATATGTATTATGGGGGTTCTGGACCACAACTAAATTACCCCAAATAATCTAAAATCACCACACAAATTTTTTCAGTTTTACTGAAAATTAAGTCGATTTAACTGGTTATTTATCATGTCCCAGGCGCTAAATAACCCAAGATTTTAAGATTGAATTGTGAAAAATGTTTTAAATTTGGATGTTTAAATTTTATTACAAAATAGAGGTTAAACATTAAAACTTAGGTTAACAAACTTTTTTGAAATAGGGGTAGTGAAGAAAACAAGTTTGAAACTTTATAAACATTAATACGTCTAAATTTTAAGCACTCAGCATTATAATCCTTTAATCTCCAATAATTTGTCATTATTCTGATTGAAACGCCACCACATTTAGAACAAATGTTATTTTTTGCTCTTGTACCTATTTTTACATATTGAGCACGGCAACACATGACTTGTTTTTAATCTGTACTTATGCAAACTACAATAATTAGAATCTTTTGTAGTCTTATTTTTACACGGATTGTGTAATCCAATTTTAAGAAATTTGCAAACATTGATTTCCATTGTTACTTTTTGATATATTTATTTATATTAAATAATTTTTTTTTTAAATATATAACAAAAAGAAATAATGAAAACTGAAGAGATTATAGAAAAATTAATACACCTATTTGAAATAGGTGTAATAGATAAGCAAACTCTATCTAATGGTATAAATGAGTTAAAAATAGATCGCTAAGCTTTAGAAAATCAAAAGAAAACTGCAAAAAAAGAGGAAACCACTGCATTAGAAAATTTAAGGAAGAGACGACATAACAAAAAACTACGTAAAAGAGAAAAGAAAAAACAAGAAGATCCTATAAATGAGCAAAACAAAAAATATAAAAATGTCATAAATGAACTAAAACAAGTTTTTAAAGATAAAAGTACTTCAGAATTAAAATTGGTTGACAATCCAATATGCGGTTATTTTAAAGCATATGAAATGTCTGTTGAAAAATACAAAGATCCTCAAAAACTATTTTATGATAAAAAATCCATTATAGCAAAACAAATTATCAAAGAGCTAATAGAGACGAATGGATTAACATTTCAATTAGGACTTACTATAGATTTATTTAAAGATAATGGTGCAACCAAAAAATATACTACAGCAGTATTACATAGTTAACAAAATGCTATTTTGAGCTCTGAAAAAATAAATGAGTTTTATGATGAATCATCTGCATTTATACAAGAGAGTCTTGAAAGATTTACAAATACTGCATCCGGATTAGAAGCTGATCACTGTGTTAAGCTTTATTTGAATATTGCAAGGTATGAACCATTAAAGGGTTCTTCATATATTCCACTGCCTGTAGAATTAGCTAACAAAAAAGCAATAATAAACGTAAAAAATAACGATAATCAATGTTTGTTTTATGCTATAAATTCTGCACTAAATCCTGCCGCAGATCACACCGATAGGTTGTCAAAATACCCAAGCATAGATTTTCTAAAAAAAGATAAAATTAACTTTCCCACTCCATTTTCACAAATTTCAAAAGTAGAAAAACTAAACAATATTGCTATTAATGTTTACGGATACACCATATCAGAAAAAAGTAAAAAAGTAAATATTTTTCCATATAAAATATCAGAACAACCCAAAGAAATTAACAGGATTAATCTACTTTTGATATCTGATGAAAATGTTACAAACAGTCACTATTGCTGGATTAAAAACTTAAATAAACTGCTTTACGACCAAAACAAACATAAATGCAAAACTTATTTCTGTGATCGTTGTCTTTATGGATTTTCAAATGAAGACTTACTTACAAATCACAAAGAAGATTGTGAGGGTATCAACAAAAAATATTGCAAAATTGAAATGCCAGAAAATGGTAAAAATACTGTAAAATTTAAAAATTACCAAAATAAAATGCATGTTCCTTATGTAATATATGCTGATTTTGAAAGCATAATTAAACCACAAAAAAAATCAGAAATTCAAAATGTGCAAGAAGCTTGTGGATTTGGATACCAAGTTGTCAGATATGACAACAAAGCTAATGATTCGGTTATTTACAGAGGTTAAGATGATGTTGAAGTGTTTTTAAATCGCCTAGAATGTGAGAAGAGCAACATTAATAATATATTTGCTCACCCAAAACCATTAATAATGACTCAACAAAATGAAGCAGATTATGAAAAAGCTACACAATGTTGGATATGTGATAATGAAATAGGCAGAAAATCTGGTAAAAACTGTAAAGTAAGAGACCACTGCCATTTTACTGGAGAATACAGAGGTGCAGCACATAAAAACTGCAACTTAAAACTAAAAATAAACCTGGCAAAACTTCAATTCCTGTCATATTTCACAACCTCAAAGGATATGATAGTCATTTGATTATGCAAAAAATACATAAAATGAAAGGTAATATAACATGTATTCCAAATAATGCTGAAAAATACATATCATTTAGTGTCGGCCAGCTTAAATTTTTAGACAGTTTCCAATTTATGGCTTCTTCTCTAGAAAAATTGGTTAAAGCAACAGACAAATCTGATTTCAAAAATACAAAAGACCAATTTAAAGAACAAACAGATTTACTTTTACGAAAAGGTGTTTATCCATATGAATATTTTGATAGCATGGATAAATTTAATGAAACCAAATTACCACCGATTGAATCATTTTACAGTAAACTTATAGATGATGGTATTACTCAAAAAGATTACGATCATGCCCAAGAAGTATGGGAAAAATTAAATTGTAAAACTCTTGGAGATTATCATGATTTATATTTAAAAACTGATGTAACTTTGTTGGCTGATGTATTCCAAACTTTCAGAAAAACATGCATGAAATCATATAAACTAGATGCTTTACATTACTACACAGCACCTGGATTATCTTGGGATGCTTTACTTAAATTTTCAAAAATAGAACTAGAACTTCTTACAGATATGAATATGCACTTATTTATAGAAAAAGGTATGCGTGGTGGAATTAGTATGGTATCAAAACGATATGCCAAAGCAAACAATCCACATGTAGCTGATTATAACCCTAACGAGGAAAACAACTTTTTAATGTATTATGATGCAAATAATCTTTATGGGTGGGCAATGAGTCAGCCACTTCCATATTCCGGATTTAAATGGGTTGACTTAAAAACATTACAAGAGCTAAGAAAAGATAAAGGATATTTTCTTGAAGTAGGTTTAAAATATCCTAAAGAACTACATGGTAGTCACAATGATTATCCACTTGCCCCTGAAAGATTAAAAGTAAAAAAAGAATGGTTATCTGAGTACCAAACAAATTTATTAGAAAATAACGTTATGACAGAACAACTAGTACCAAATCTTATGGACAAAACAAAATATGTATTACATTATAAAAATTTACAGTTGTATTTATCATTAGGCATGGAATTAACAAAAATCCACAGGGTGCTAGAATTTAATGAAAAACCTTGGATGGCATCATACATAAATTTAAACACAGAACTTAGGAAAAAAGCTAAATCACAATTTGAAAAAGATTTTTACAAGCTTATGAATAACTCAGTATTTGGAAAAACAATGGAAAATTTAAGAAAGCGAACTGACATAAAATTAGTAAAAACTGACGGCTCTAATAATGAAAAAATAAGAAAAATAATAGCCAAACCAAACTTTAACAGACGTGTAAAATTTTCAGATGAATTATCGGCAATACATGTAAACAAAACAAAATTAAAATTAAACAAGCCAATTTATGTTGGAATGTCAGTATTAGATTTATCAAAATATATGATGTATGATTGGTATTATAATACTTTGAAAAAAAGGTATGGAGATAACTGTACTTTATTATACACAGATACTGACGGCTTGCTTGTAGATATAAAAACAGAAGACGCATATAAAGATATGTCTGAAATGAAAGATGAATATGACCTAAGTGATTATCCTCAAAATCACCCAATGCACGATGATACAAACAAAAAAGTATTAGGTAAAATGAAAGACGAATGTGCTGGTGTTGCTATAGCTGAGTATGTTGGATTAAGACATAAACTATATTCTATTTTAAGAGCTGATGAACAGCTTATCAAAAAAGCAAAAGGTGTAAATAAGTATGTAGTCACAAAACATATAAATTTTGAAAACTACAAGGATGCACTATTTAACAAGAAAAAATATAACCATGAAATGAATATGATGCGATCAATGAAGCATCAAATATATGGCATAACAGTAAACAAAGTTACACTATCACCATTTTACTCAAAAAGATATATACGAGAAGATGGAATTACAACTGATGCACATGGTTTCTATAAAAACTTATAATTTGTATCAGCAGGAACAATAAGTAATTCTTCTTTGACAAGTCCTCTTTGAGGCGCTGGTGCTTTCAAATAATAAACTCTTATACCTTGCGTCACCATATAACTTTTAATCTTGTGAATATCTACACTCCACATTGGATCAGTTGCTCTGCGTCTTCCACCTTCTTGTTCCTTGGGTTGATATAAATATCTTACACTAGCATTCATACAGATAGGATCACCTTTTAATATTTTTGTTTCAACAGGAGGGGGCTTTTTTGTCTCCACATTTATGGCTTTAACAACTTCTGGTATTCTCTTTACCCATTCTCTATTACGTTTTTGCGAATCTATTTCCTTAGCATACTGATAGCCAAACAATCTTTCAGCTAATGTTCTGTTAAATCTTTCCACTAAAGCTTGGTCTCTGTGTATTTCTGTTCTGCCTCGTCTTATATTTACTTTGTGTTTTGCCATCAACTGTGATACTGCACCCATAAATTCTCTGCCTGGATCCACTTGTAATAACTTTGGATATTTTAGATGTCGACTGTATATTTTCTCAAATGCTTTGGCAACTTCTTTACTATCCTTGGAAGTCAGTGGCTCTGCTTCTTTGTATCTGCTCGCAATATCAACCACAGTCAACGCATTTGTATAAGTCTTGCGTCCACGGCCAAAGCCAAAAGTATCATGCGGTAAAAATAACAAATCAGCTTGATGCACTCCATTCTTAGCAGAAACATCAAACCTGGGTCTAACTATTTTCTTTGGTGCGGGTAAATAAATCTGCCACACAGCTTGTTTCTTTAAAAATTCTAATGCCTTTTTTTCACTAACACCAGCCTCTTTTGCCAATTTTTTAACTGCTGAGTAACCTTTCCAAAATCCTTTTGGGCTGTAATAAATCTTTTCCATTTTTTCTACTAAAGATTAAACTTTATATAACTATAAAGAATAAAATGGAAATCACAACTGCACGATTTGATGAACTGCTTGAAGAGCAATATCAAAATAGCACAAAGAAATGGACAGACTTGGAAATAGATAAAATATACACTATTACAGATACAAAAATAGTAGCTACTGAATATGGGCCATCTATGGTATTAACATTATTAGACAACGGTGAAGTATGGGCGCCTGATCATCTCAAAAATAAATTAGAGAAGAGTGCTAAACAACCATATTATATGCGACCACTTGGATTGAAACCATGTAAAAACAGCAACAAAAATAGGTATCATGCATATGACTTAGTCTTTTCAAAGGTTATTCCAAAGTAAACATACTTAGTCATTCCAAATCTAAAGTAATTATAGTTTTAAACTTTTTTTTATGAACTCAATTTATACGCCACAAATCCAGTTGCAGCCATGCCCACCACAATAAACGTAATTTCTCTATTCTGTTGATCCGGAGATGGTGTATAGAAATCACTCAACTTAGGCTCCGGTTCCAAAAGCAAATGTTTGCCAGTTGTATAATAATACTAAATTATTTCATAATATCCGCAGGAATAATACCTTGCTTAATCAGCATATCCTTTGTAGCCATTGCTAACATTATATCCACAGACAGCATCCCAACATCTACCATATTAAAATCCACTTTAGGTGCTGGTCTTTTAAGTAGTTTTCTGCCAATCTCAGAATATCCAACAGTTAAAAGTGTTTTCACCCCAGCGTGATACATCATATTTACAATTTGTTTTCCGTCAATACTTGCTGCCATTTTTTTTATATGATTATTTTTTTAAAATAAATTATTAAAAATCAAACGGGTCTTTTGGTGCAACATGAACAGGTTGCACAGCTACAGGTTGCGTAGCAGATTTCTTATTATAAATATACAAATCCAACCCAGCAATGCCTAATAAAACCAGACACGGTGGAATATAATTTTTGTATACGTTTATTTTGATTTTTTCTGGTTCTTCTTCACCTATTGCTATTTTTGTTATTTCATTTGCATCTTGCTTTGCAGCATCTTGCTTTGCAGCATATTGAAGCAAACGCTTTGCCTTTCTTGCCGCTGCTCCTTTTTTCCCAGCCTCTATTCGTTTTGGATTTTTTACTTTTTGTTGTTCAACAGGTTGTGTAACAACAGGTATAACTTCACTCTCTTGGTTCTCCATTTATATTATCTATATTTTTATTTTTATTAAAATCAATATGTCTAACAGTTGTCAGTATTGCTGTAAATGGTGCCAAGCACATCCCATACCTGTTATACAACTCACAACAAGCACTTGTCAATGCATGATTAATAAATGGGTCTTCCTCCAAATCTTCTATCAGTTTTGGTGGATTGGTTACATTAAAATATTTTGATACTCCCATCACATACAAGTTAATAAAATAATTGCCTAAAGTCTTAGTCATTCTTGCCCCAAGCCTTGCTTCATATCTGCAGTAAAGTTTGTTAATTTCATCCGGGGGCATGCTATCTATATTTGTGAGTTGTATGTCTTTACCCAAATATTGACGACTACCACCGCCAGCCACTATGGCTGATAATCTTTCTTTTTTTGTTTCTTGTTGCTTTGATTCATCACGTTCCGTAAAACCTTCCGATATATCTTGTAATAGTTCTTCCGCATTCATTTTCATATTAATAATTTTATTTTTTATCTTGAAATAAATATAAAACACAAAACAACCAGCTGCGATATTCATGCAAGTAGTAATTGTTAGTATTGTTAATAGCATTGTTATTAATATTGCTATTTTTTTTATTAACATTATTAATTTGCTGCCAGCATTGCTATTAACATTGCTACTTTGCTATGAGCAATGCTATAAGCATTACTATATTTTTTGATATTTTCATTATATTTTCATGTCAGTATTGCTATTAACATTGCTACTTTGCTGTTAGTATTACTATTAGCAACAAAGCAATGCTGTTAGAAAAAAAGCATTGCTGTTAGAAATTATTCAACCCAATAACCAGTTGGTTGGTCAGTCCTCAAAATTAACATGGAATATTTAGTCTTAGCTAAAGCTTTTCTTATTCTGGTTCTCTCTTCCAGCGTCGGAATAACATCATTCTCTCTCAACAATTTTCATAACTATCTCTGTCTTTAGTGTAAAACATACACAACCATTTTGCTTGCTCCCGCAAATCTTTTAATACAGAATTATATCTCTGCGAAATGACCCACACTGATTGTTTGGCGTGACGACCAGAGAATGCCAACTCCGACAACATATCTTTTTTCTTTGTTAATTCTTTTGTGGCGGAGCAATCATCAATGATGTATAGTGTGGGCTTGCCAGCATATTGTTTAAAAAATAAACGCAACAGTTCTTGTAGCATTTCTTTACCGTTGCTAACGGGATTGACAATTTTTATTTTTTTTATCTCTCGGGTGTCTTACATCTCCTATCCAGGATCTATTTTTATAAGCCTCGTTCCACTCTATGGTTGGGCACAATATAATTATATGTTCAAAAACTCCAACATACTCTTTTTCAAGTATGTCAAGAACAATCTCTGTTTTACCGCAGCCTGTCTGACCGCAGATAATGGCACTGTGTGGATATTTAGGATATTTTTGTTGCAAACTAGTATCGTGCTTCTTTGAATCTTCCATCTTCGAAATTGATTTGCGCATCTTGTATTATATATAGATAAATATTTAAAGGTTGATCTGCATCTGCTTTTTTATTTATTAGTATCGTTATGACTTCACTGCCGTTTTCTATTTTTCTTCCACTGCCGTGTAATAAATTGTCATCACATGTTCTAAGGTCAAGCCACAAAGCATATGATTTTGTCAGATAAGTCTCAAGAGAAACATTGGTAAAGTATAAGTCCCTCGCTACTATTTCTGTCTCTTTGTTTCTTTTTGATTTTGAGGCAAAATATTTGTTGATTTCATCCCAATGTTGATATGCCCTCATGCCCTGACTATACAACTGATTTGGTACGCCTCTATTGTCATTTCAACCTTTTCAATCGTTGGGTTGTAAAAGGATTCCGTGTCTGTTCTTTCTGGGTCTTCAAACAGCATTAGAATACCTTTCATGCTCCGTGCTGGTACATTAATGTTGATGTTCCAAAGGGTTTCAGATTTGTTTGCTATTATTTTTCTATGTCGCAAGATACGATCATACATAAATGACATCTTACCATTGGTTTGCTGTCTTATTTGTCTGGCTAATTCAACATCACTAACCGTATCAAATTCCAAGCAGATATTTTTTATTACGTAAGATGCATCAGCATCACTGCTTTTGATAACTTTGTTATAATCGTTAAACGTTAATTCATATTCTAACCTATCACCAAGCCCCGCTTGATAAAATGGCATATGACTTTCTAACATTTCAAAATCCAGTGGAATACAAAAGCTATTTCAATAAGCTGCTGCTATAGCTTCATCTTCGGTGTCTGAGGAAGCATCTCCCGCACCAACTCTATGTTTTAGCATGTTTGCTTTACCAATACCTTGGTAAGCTATGTTTACTCGTTCAGTAGGGCTTTTCCATAAATCTACATAACAATGATATATATCACTGCCATCTATTGACATGACTTCGTTGCCACTTATTCTTATTGTCATTTTTTTTACAATTGTTCTACCCAGATTCTGGTATAGAGTAGCGTTGGCGTCTGTTCTGCTTTTAAGTTCTATTTCAAAGGCAAGACGAGCAGTACGTGGATCTATCACATCATTAGTACTTAGATTAGGAAATCTCACAAGCAGTTGCTGGTTTTGGTCTATTGTTGATGGATTATTAGTTATTACTACACTTGTGCGAATGCCCTTGGCACCATGAGGCTCTCTTAGTTTTCTATGAGGGTTGAGTTTGTTTCCGTAAGCTGACATTGTTTTTATTTTTTAAATATATTTTTTAAAATTAAATAAAATAACCAATGGCTGAGGGTGGATTTAAAAATACTACGTTCGATCCAGATGAAGAAGACGATGCCTGGATAAATGAATTACTTTCTGACGAACCAGAATTTACACAACCTGGCTCAGAATTTCAGAGACAAATTGTAAATGAAAATAAAAATATTGATCAGCTTCAAGGAGAAGATAAAACAGAAGAACAACTAACACAAAAAAAGTTGTTAGTAGATCAATTTTTTACTGAAGTTAATGCTGAGATCAGCGGAATTGATTATAAAGATGATTTTAGAGCGGATAAGGACGAAATCGGTAGAACAATGTTATATGCAGTTCGGTTGGGGACGGATGATGTTCCACTTACCTATTATAAGGGAAATAATCCAAACGAACCAATCAAGTTTTATGCACTTGACACTCTAAATCGAAAATATGGCATTGACTTTGTGAAAGATAATTTAAAGATTTATGATTATTTAAGTCATACTGTTAGAAAGACTCAGAGTAAGGCAGAATTAGCAGCCTTGACAAAAACAAGAGATACCATCGCTGCAGAGAATATACCAATAGTGAGCACCCGGGTTATATTTGAATTCTTTAGAAATAATTTTTATTTGTATTTTTTATATATATATTAAAAATAATGTTTCATACAATTTCAAACATATACAACTCTATTAATTTACAACAGTATATCGATAATAGAGATGGAACTAAGTGCGTTGGATTAAAAAGTGTTACATACACTATCGGTTGGCATAATATTAATGGTGAAATCGTAAAGACAAGAAACCCAGCTAAAATAGAACCTTTTCCAGGTGGACTTTATAACTTTCAAGACTTGGTAGAAAAGTTTAAAGTGCTAAATGAAAATATTATCCTGGACAGTATTGAGCAAATTGGCTTCAGCATTATACATACGCCAATAGAGACACGAATGTCAAGCGGTCTTTCAAAAATGCTGGGATTCAAGGACAGAAAATGGTTGACAGGTACTAATATAGGAGATTACCCAACTGATTTAGCTCCTTATAAACAGCTATATGTTCATCTGGAACAAGTTAATACGAGTAGTAATTATTTCAATGGTGCACCAAGCACTATTATAGGTGTTATGCCTGTAGTAAATAAGCAGTTTGGAGATATAGTATATACACATTTTTATCCTGAATATCACTGTCTTATGAATGGTGCAATAACTGAATTGAAAATAGAAGTCAGAGATGAGTATGGTAACAAAATAAATAATCACGGTTTGCCTATGAGTTGTGTTTTAGAAATTATTTAAAAAATATATTTTTATAAAAAAAACAATGAGTATATTTGGACCAACAAGACCTAAAAAAACAGAAGACTTAGAGGCTTTGATAAATAATGTTCAAGATTTATATAGGCGAATTGTGCCTTTTGTTAACCAGTTCAATCATTTGAAAAATAGAGTTGATAATCTTAAATATGGGATTATAACAATATTTGCGGAGGCTAAGGGCCCACTTGTATTGAATAGAATACTCTCATTTGGTAACGGTGGAGCAGAAACAAATGTGGGGCATGTAATGACACGCCGTGGACGGATTATGGGAATAGGTTTAGCATGTGAAGAATTAGTTGGTGACGTATCTGTAATAGTTTCTGTCAATGGTGTTGAACAACCAAATTATGGCATAACGCTTCACATCATCCTACGCAATCATGATAACTTTGATAAACCTTTAGAGATTGGTGCTGGTTCTGTTGTTAACTTTGTATGCAAGATTGCCAACGCTACCGCTGTAAATACGGTGGCATCATTATTAATTGAATTAATTTAATTTTTTATTAATAAATAAAAAAATGAAGCAACCGACAGCACCAAGTATATATCCTGAGTTGCCAGTGGAAGACGGACAAATTTATAGATTGCAAAAGATTTCAGAAATTGAAAAAAAGTTAATTACAGAACGAGATATACGTCAGTCACTTTATAAAAAATATAAACGTGGTATTAATATTACAGATGGAATTGACACTAACTTGATATCTGCAGGTGTTATTATGGCTGGGATTGGATTTGTTGTTCCAGTTTTGTTACCTTTAGAAATAGCAGCAATAGTATGTGGAGCTACAGGTGTTTGTATTAATTTTATCAGACGCAAGCTTAATGCAAAAGCTCAAAAACATCATGAAATAAAAACTTTGGCAGAGGCTAAGTTGAATAGTATAAAGCAGTTAATATCAAAAGCGTTGAGTGATGCACAAATATCTGAGCAAGAGTTTAAGTTGATTTTAGATGAACTGGAGAGATATTATAATTTGAAACAGGACATCAAACAAAAGAAACTTTAAATTAGTGAAGTTCAAAAAAAAAGAACTAGTGGAGCAGGGAAGAAAGGAAGCAATGGCAACCTTACAAAAAAGTCTAAAAAGTGTGTCATGAATTGTTTTAGTAATGTGTATGAGTACGATCCACTACCTTTGTATTCAACCTAGAACCATCTAAAAATATAAAAAAAAAAAATACAAATTTAAATGGACTTACCTTTCATGAAAAATAATCCTAGTTTTATCCTTACTCTTTCAGGTCTCTATTCCATAGGGTATGTCACCATGTCAAGAGTATACTAATCCGTAGTTTCACCGCCTTATATACCCGTCAGGGAGACAAAAACTTCACCGATTGGTTGATATAAATAGACGCTTATCACATGAGCTATAACCGATTGGTTGATATAAATAGACGCTTATCACATGAGCTAATACATGTGACAATAATCACGTAACCTACACATCTGACATGACAATAATCACGTAACCTTACCAATCTGTTACATACATGTTTATAATCCGGGAACGGTTACATATATATGCACATTTGACATGACAATAATCACGTAACCTTACTACTACACAAAGCTCAAAACCTAAACAATTTAAACTTGCAATCTTCACTACCCCTATTTTAAAAAAGTTTGTTAACATAAGTTTTAATGTTTAACCTCTATTTTGTAATAAAATTTAAACATCCAAATTTAAAACATTTTCACAATTCAATCTTAAAATCTTGGGTTATTTAGCGCCTGGGACATGCTAAATAACCAGTTAAATCGACTTAATTTTCAGTAAAACTGAAAAAATTTGTGTGGTGATTTTAGATTATTTGGGGTAATTTAGTTGTGGTCCAGAACCCCCATAATACATATATATTAACAAGAAGCGATACATTTTAGTCTGGTCATAAAACATATAAAAAGAAGCGATATATTTTAGTCCGGTCATATAACAAGAAGCAATACATTTTAGTCCGGTCATATAACAAGAAGCAATACATTTTAGTCCGGCCATATATAGTTCGGTCATATAACAAGAAACAATACATTTTAGTCCGGCCATAATACAATTTAGTTCGGACAATGCAGTACAGAAACGCTGTAAATTATGAGTTAAACTTTAAAGAAACTAACACGCCAAATAACGGCAAAACAGTTGATCAAAACTATATCCAGGTGTTCAGGTCATATACTAATGTATATTTGCCGATTAAAAGCAGGTTTATTGACATTGATTATATACATGTATGCGTTATTAACCACTGATCTAATGTATCTGGATTAAGACCACCGAAAAAATAATACAAAACCGTTAATATGTGGAACCATTATACTCGTAAAATGCATGTATTATTACCTCCTGTGGCAGATTTGAGGGCCGATAATGTGGATTTTTGCCGAAAAGTGATGAAACATGGGCTATGAACTAATGAAACATGATATGGAGAGACCAGCATCTGGTGGATTTGAACCCACGACATTCCGCTTATAGGCCCAGTGATTTTACCACTGGGCTAGAGAAGCCTAACAATATGAACAAAGTTGATAGAGAAAGTCCTATAAACGTATACTACATGCAATATATGAGAGCTCTATCGCTTATAATTTCAGAGAAGAATACTTTTCAAATAGTTCCTTAAACAAGTACATTTGAATTCGCTAAATACAAACTTTGGACCCCTGGGCAGTTCATGTGTAATCCCGTGAACTGATTTGAACAATATTGACAGTCAGTTGGTTGGTATTCCGACAGGGTCACTAAGTATACCATACATTGGGAGGGCCTCATCAACTGAAACAAAATTGAATACCACTATTTCTCATGGAATTGTATGTCTAACAGTGATTTACAACTACATATACACACATTCTCCCACCTCCCCACAAACACAACAGGCTGGAAATAGGTCATTAAACTACTTCTTATCAGACACCACTTAATACATTTGTTCAAAATTTACATGGATGATCTGTATGTCAGTAGGGTTCAAGATTGTTAAAACACGATCAAAACGACATCCAAGGTGTCCACCGTTACAATAAATAGGCGAAGCCTTATCAATCGTCTTTTCAAAGACAACTATGCGGATATATATTTTTTTACAGCTTTTCCTTTCTTATGTATTGCCAACCAAATGACTATCAATATTGTTCAAATCAGTTCACGGGATTACACATGAACTGCCCAGGGGTCCAAAGTTTGTATTTAGCGAATTCAAATGTATTTGTATAAGGAACTATTTGAAAAGTATTCTTCTCTGAAATTATAAGCGATAGCGCTCTCATATATTGCTTGTAGTATACGTTTATAGGACTTTCTCTATCAACTTTGTTCAAAATGTTAGGTTTCTCTAGCCCAGTGGTAAAATCACTGGGCCAATAAGCGGAATGTCGTGGGTTCAAATCCGCCAGATGCTGGTTTCTCCATATCATGTATCATTAGTTCATAGCTCATGTTCCATCACTTTTCGGCAAAAATCCACATTATCGGCCCTCAAATCTGCCACAGGAGTAGTTAGTACGTCGCCGCATCTGACGATGTTAGACTGACGTCCACTAAAACAAGGAACGCTGTAGACTGAAATCCGTTGGGTCTTCATCTGGTGCATCTGAAGTAGTCAGTGGCATAGTACCTTGACTGGAGTACCATGGAGTACTATGGGGAAGCTGCAGAGTTTGATACACGGGTGACCAACACTGTACATGTTCATTGTTTCCCCAATATAATTCGATTTAAAACATAATTATGACGCCATAGGCGTGGGAAAATTTGACCACATTATCACCATTTTATCAGTTTTTGGTAGAGGATAATAAGCTGTTATGCTACATGCAACATTTAAGACAGTGTACACATATTAAAACTTATCATATACAACTGTATAGGTAAAACTGTGATCCACAGGGTGGGTTTAAATGTCATCAAAGGGTCACCTTTTAACTAAATTGGTTGTCTTAAGCTACAGTCAATATATGATAACTCTATGCTTTGTGGCTACTGAAAAGATAAGTTTCACATTTTCAGCTGTATTATTGTTTGGGGCGCTTGTTTCAGCAAAAGGTTTTTCTGCAGTAACTTGAGAAATTTAAATAATACGCACATCAGTTATATATCATTAGAACTGGCAGTTTTAGTGGAAAAATAAAACTACTTTAATTTTGAAAATCGGTTGAGAAATAAATATTTTACAGTCAAAACGATTTTTTGATGGGGCTTTTCCTATGTAAATTCCTTGTTGGTGGAACAGCAGAAAATTAAAAAATTTCAAATAACTTCAGTTAGCCTTCATATTTTTCTATAAAACTTTCAGGGTGTCTTAATTGACTAATATCCAACAATTTAAAACCATTTTTGGATAAAAATTCTAAAAAAAAAAAATTTTCAAATTTTTCATGCAGCAGAATTTTGCATGGAAAATGCCCCATCAAAAACAGCTATCGCGCATGATTTTTTTATTTCTCAACCGATTTTTAAAGGTAAGGTATTTTTATTTACTACTAAAAATGTCTATTTCACTAACATACAACTTATTTAGGTAGTAGATTTATTTTATCTTAAAAGTCCTAAAAACCTTTGGCTGAAACAAGCGCCCCAAACAATAGTCAATGTAAAACATGTAAACCTTGGGCAGGGCCAAATTTGACCAGCATCTATCTATATATGCAACATTTTCAAACTCCAACACTTGACTTTGGTATATTATGATTTTGTTTAAATACTACCATACGTTAGACGGACTTTCAAAGTAATCATCTTGAAATAACCCATGCTTATTATTTTATTATTTTAATGTCTTCATATGATTTTTATGATATTTCTATTTTATAATAAACTGCATGCTTGCAATCAGAACTGTTATTCATTCCGTTCTTTGGAGATCGCTGAGGCCGATATTTACAGATATTTACAGATATCGGTGGTACATTACTTGAATTTCGAATATGTGGTTCTACTACTCCAGCCTTTAAAGGTTCTGATATTGTTCAATCATCCTTAGGATATGTTGCCTGTTTTTTAATTTAGTATTTTGACTGTTACTTGTGATACACAGTCTTCATAACCTCTGCTCCCAGCTAAGTTCCATTTTGTTTATTTCACCCATTGTTTTATCGTTTAGGGCAACGCGTTTTGTTAGAAACTGGAACTATACGCCGGTGGCCACGGAATGGTGTGAAAATACCGCATTAAAGATTCCATGTTCACCGTTCTATGAATTCTCAAATTTCTGTACTATTGGCATTTTAAATATTGAGTTCTGCTCAACCCGGGGCTAGAGGACGATAACGGTAGCAAGCACTTACCACTACCGTTCATGAACAGTCTCAATCAAACCAAGACTGCAATATTTTTTGCATTTATTGGGTTCGACTATATACAAATTTCTCCTTTCATGCTGTTTTTTATATATCACAGTAGCGTTGTCTGTGCAGTGTGAGAGCGTTAAAACGTCTCCGTGTATCAGAACTGTTATTCATTCCGATCTTTGGAGATTGCTGAGCCCGATATTAACAGATATCGGTGATACATTCTCAAATACGTTTGGTTTCTTACTTGAATTTCGAATAGGTGGTTCCACTACTTCAGCCTTTAAAGGTTCTGAGTATTGTTTTAATCAGCCTTAGGATATGTTGCCTGCTTTTTAATTTAGTCTTTTGACTGTTACTTGTGATACACAGGCTTCATAACCTCTGCTCCCAGCTAACTTCTATTTTGTTTATTTCGCCCAAGGCCATGTAATGGTGTGAAAGACCGCAATGAAGTTCCATGTTCACCATCATATGCATTCCATCTTCGGAATGGCTCAAATGTATGTACTATTCGCATTTTATATATTGAGTTCTGCTCAACCCGGGGCTAGAGGGCGGTAGTAAGCACTTTCCACTACCGTTCATGAACAGTCTCAATCAAACCGAGACTGCAATATATTTTGTATATTTATCGTGTTCGACCATATCCAAATTTCTCCTTTCATACTTTTTTACTTTTTGACACATTGGATACTTTCCATATGAAATGTGATACCAATGTTGTATTCGTTTTTGGAAAGTTATACTCAAATACATTTTCAAAAGCACATTCTAAATTTGGACGTAACTTTATAGACAACAACCTGAACAAGATAGACACCCCATTTTGGAATGAAGTATATAGTGCATTGAGTCAGAACTTACTCCAAATCATGGAATGATATAATAATGGAACCAGTTTTTTCTCAATGATACAATTAAGACTGGAAGTAATTGTTTGTATAGTTAGGAGTATTACTTTTGTTTATGATTTTGTAGATGAAAATGGTGACATTCTGTCTTTTGACTTGTTTCAAGAAAAATATGGATATTTTTCGAACTTTATTGAGTATGAACGTGTTACAAGGGCAATAAAATCAACAATTAGCCGATTAGAAATGAAAACAGATAACTATGAAATATTTGGCCCCATTTAAAACTTACATCTAATTAAGAAAGATGACAAGGGCTGCAAATATATTTACAAAAGTCAGACTAGAAAAACAACTGAATCAAAAGCAATACTAAAATGGAATCATATTGTTTTTTAGAAAAAACAAAACAAAGAAGAATGGAGAAATATATTTTCACTCCCTTTAACATAGCAAAAGACACTGCACTTATTTGGTTACAGACAAGATTATTACACCGTATCTTAGCAACAAATAAACTTCTTGTTAAAATGAATATTAGTAACAATGACAGATGTTCTTTCTGTAATGCAGACACAGACTCGTTAATTCATTTATTCTGGCACTGTAGAAATGTGCAATCTTTTTGGAATAGTGTTTGCAACTGGTTTCAAGAACGGTGCAGACATCTTACTAATTTAACATTAGATAGAGGTCAATTTATATTTGGAGATATTACGCTAGATAATAATGTAAACCATCTTATTCTAGTAGGCAAGATGTATTTACTTTTGCAGAATAGATAAGAGATAACCATGTTTAACAATGTACAACAACTCAGTTCTCTACCAATCTAACACAGAAAATGTAATAGCTTTCAGAACAAATTCTATTGACAGATTTAATGAGATATGGCAAAATTAACTAGTATTTTTGAACAAAATAGAATAAGGTTCTTTTAAAATCAATTTCTTACTTTTTTTGGTAGAAGTAGAAAGGGAAACAACCCATTCTGGAAAATATGGACGGGATATAACATGAATTACCTCCCATTCTTTCACTATGAGGTAGGCCATTTTATTCTCAGGAGGCGGACTGGCATTTTCCTTCGAGTTCACCTGTCTTCTCACCCAATTGTATTTTGAACCAGAATATTTTTTTAACCTTCAGAAATTGGACCGGGTTTTTGTTCAGTAAAAGATCCTCCCCACCCCTCTCTACGCCACACCTCCCCACCACCAGGAGATGAAATGCCCGGTGCCTAACATGTATTATCTATCTCCCATTTACATATAGTAGGTTATTTGTGACAGAAAAGAAAATAAGAAAAAAAAACGTTCTCCATCATAGCAATGGTTAAATTAATTGTAACTTAATGTGTTACATTATGTGTTTATATTATGACTAGCCGAGTATAAATCACCTTACCACATTGAGGCATTTTTCTTTTAACTAATTCTTATTTTGGGCATACAGTAACAAGATTGGAATTGTGATCTTCAATCTTGTACTTATTTATTTGGCTGGCATGTATTAAGAATGCTTTGTTGCTTAGATATATTATGATCTATTACAATTATTGACTAGTGTACGGTATCACGGGGGACGTACCTATGACGGGGAAAATAAATGGGCTGTCTTTATGTATAAAGATGGCCGAAAAACAAAAATCAAAATATACATTTTTTTTTTATAACTCCAACAATCCACATGTAATTTAAAAACAACAATTTGAAACTGCTTGTATTCCGTATAATATAGTATACCCATTACGTATTTCCTTATATTAACTATGACCGAAATTTCAAAATTCAAAATTCAAAAATTTCAAAATTCAAAATTCAAAAATTTCAAAATTCAAAATTCAAATTTAAAAATTCAAAATTTCAAAAAATCAAAATTTCAAAATTTCAAAAATTCAGAATTCAAAATTCAAAATTTCAAAAATTCAAAATTCATGTGATGAAAAGGATCTGACACTCGTCATTTCATACAAAAATTTATTAAACTCGTCCAGGAATTTGTTATTAAGCTCGCCAGAGGCTCGCTTTACAACAAATTCCTGAACTCGTTTAATAAATGACAACTCATGTCAGATCTATTTATCACATAACCTGCGGTGTGGGAGTGTAATAAAGCCGTAATATATTTCTCATATTAATATAGTGAAATAAATATGCAAATGAAGCTATTTCCATTTCATAATCTTGAAAATGAAAAATCGTAATTATGTGGTCTAAAATAAATAAACGAGGAGACAATTAAACATTAAAGCTTTTATTAATGTAGTTTATACTTTGATTTGAATAATAAGAAAACATAATAAATGGGCTTATACAAGAAACTGTAAGAATGTTAACTATGTAGACATAGTATTGTCTATTTTTTCTGTCTTCAATACCTTTCAGAACAAATATATGATATATCGAAAAAAATTAAAGTACAAACATTTTTAAATTTAAACCCTGAAGTAATAAACAGGGTAAAATGTTGTTCTCAAATTCATCCTAAACACTTTATTAGATAAATCATAAGGTATGAAATAATATCTGCATTCTATACTAATGAAGTTAATTTATTAACAGCTTGTCAAATAAAGGTTAATTTCAATGCCATGTTCTCTGTTATCTCAAGGCCTTTAAAATACCGGACTACGGAAACCGACGCGGTAGTTCCGTTGTCCGGCGTCGTACGGAGAAGACCGAGTCAACATTCGACGTCATCATACAAACATACGACGTCATCGTACGACAACGTTATATATAGGCAGCTACAATATAACATGTTGCTTACATGATGCTTTTTTTTCGACTTATATGTACTGTGTTTTATTTATTGTTGGACAGTTATTGTTAATCAGTTTATAATAGGTCTGACCTGATGTGATAACGAATATTTTAGTATTTCTTTATTTGCACTTATTAGGTGGATTCTCCCCGGGTGCTTATTTACAAATTTCACACTTTACCCAAACTCATTTTAATGGCATTTTAAACTTAAGGTTGATTAACAATAGTTGTCAAATTCATATCATTATTATCAGTAACTCCTGCAGAGGCCAAAACGATACGTATGCTTTGGTGTGAATTATTGAATGTTATATGTTAATGTGCAATAATATCGTCGCCTACAATTCTTTTAGAATATTTTTTACAATTCATCTTTATATCTGAAATAATGTATATATAATATGTATGTATATTTGATTGTAAACAATGAGACGCAAATAAACTATTACATTTTAAATATACGTAACCAGTATTCTAATCTTATTTGGATGGTGTGATGATAACGATCCGAGATAGTATCAACATAATTAGACACGCTGTGTTTTTGTTTAAACTCGGTCGATATCGCCGCTCGCGTGTGTCCTTAAAGGCAATTGTTTCAAAATTCAAAACGTGTGCGTTGACGTTTGTCCATTCAATAAATTGTTATGATAAATCATCAGAAATGTGTGTCGCTTGCAGATTATGCATAGATATAGGTATTGTAAAGCATTCATTAAATTCCACAGCATTTCTGCCAATTTTCCTTCTCTATTAAGCAGATAGGTGGTAGGGTAGGCACATTACATTGTTTCTTAATGGTGCCTGTATGCTTTATTATTATGTATTATCACGTTGCTTATATGTTTTGTGTATACAGTCGCTTTATATATGTAATAGTATGAGAATTATGTATTTGGCACCGAAATAAATAAATACATATTCATACATAAACATGGATTAAGTTATTATGATTGACATATTTCAATGATATATTTAACAATATATGTCACAAATTTGAGATTATGGGTATCTAGTTAAACAGTCATACGAAAGGTCGGAATTCCTGATCGTAACCAAAAAACCCACAATTGCTCTTTTTCTTGCATTTTTTTCCATTTTACTATCGACTATTTTTTGGTTTCTTACAGATATAGATTCCAATTCTGGCCTTGAAGTCACCAACCATTCTTGAGAATATTCTTAGACTTAAGCTCAAGTGTGCACATTTCAATCACACATATTTCTATAAGTTTACAGAATAAACGTTCATAACAAGCTGCTATGGATAAATATGATGCATACTAATAAATAGCAACTTCTTACAGTTGTATATCTTTGAAGGTCAAGGAAACAGTTGTGAACGAATTTTCAGTACTTGAGCTCAAGTCTAAGAATAGTTTGAAGAATGGTTGGTGAATTCCAGGCCAGGACAAAACCCCGCGAACGTCCTCTACCAAAGGATACAAAAATCAGTATTAAGAACGTTCTCAAGCTCGATGTCCAATCCAGCCCGAGTGGAGTTGGTGATATAATAAGCGCGTGAGCTACCGACTGCGCTATCCGGACACTCTCTTAGGGTACGATTCAAGGACCAGAGTCAACCAAACATGCGCATCAAAACAAGCAACAATTACAAATATATAAATACAAGTAAGGTACAAGACATCCCAAACATAAAAAGTGACAACATAGCTTCCGCTTTGGAACGGTCAGTGGGCAAAAAGGCCGCGAAGGGTGCGGGTGGGGAGGGTTTGAGTTTAACCAGGTTCTGTTTGGAAGTAAATAATGTATTAATATATTTATCCAGATAGTTTCAAAGGCTTGCATTACGATAGTATAGAAGGAGAGATAGTGTATATAGTAAAGGGATGGCCTGAATCGTAATACACACTCATTTTCCGGATATTTCAAATACATAATTCGCAGTTTGTATAATGATTTACACAAAAAAGGAGTTGCAAATCGCATCCCGTTGTTTTATAAATTGTAATACCTTGAACAACGGTATAAAAAAACCATTGAACTATACTCCGTTTCGGTCGCAGGAACAAGTAGTGTAATGTAATCATTCTGTGTTCTGTGCAAACCTTCATACAATCTGCGAATTTCGATAATTGATAAAGTATTTCCCAGTCGGTATGGCATATATAGGTAAGCCAATGTTGCAAAAACGAAGAATAATGTATATCTGACGTATTTACGCATGGAATAGTAATAAATACTGATAAAGGTGATCCTTTGTGAACAATAAACTAGAGCTATCACGAATGTGATTAATATTCCCGCTTGGTGGCCTGTTTGAATATGACTTTAGCCTAAAAAAAAGTACTGATTCTGTATTGCCATATAAATTAGAAAAATAACATATTTAATGCAAAATATTTGCAGTCTTACAATTAGCAGTATTTAACCACATAAAAAGAAAGGGAAAAGAAAATATGAGACGATTATCCCATTATTTGTTAAAATATGCGGAGTCTTATGTAAAAATTAGTGGAGTGTAACCTTGTGAAGTCTTATAAATTATTTAGCGTGATTAGTGGAGTGTAAACAATGTTTGGCGGGGGTATTTATGTGTGAAACATTACGTACAAAATAGTGGAGTGTAAACTTAGGAGGTCTTAAAATTCGTTGTGGGTCACTTTATGAGATTTTCATTATGTATTTTCAAGTCATTAAAAAAGAAAAAGAAAACAAGCAAACCATTATCTGTTAAATAACAGGATAAATAATTAAAATATGAAATAGCATTTAAATGTTCTCAGACTTTTCATATGTCGTTGTTTATAAACTTTGCGTTCTCAGAATTTGCATAATTCTAACACCCCGCATTTTTCTATATTTATTGTGGAGTCCATCAAGAAATAACCAAAGACCGGAGATTCGTTCACTCTCATAGTGTAATACTAACAAACAAATATCCATACAGACAATATAAGATGCATTCTACATTACAATTCATGTAGTATAATTCTAGTCTACATACACCACACATATATTATAATACTTTACATGTTTCTACTATTCACGCACGATTCATATTTCTACTGTTCTCACACCTTGCATATTGCTATGTTCACACATTGCTATGTCATGGGTATCTGTTAAATAACAGGATAAATAATTAAAATATGAAATAGCACAATGTTAATCTGCGAATCTACTTGTGCTTGCTTGGATACTCTTTGTCCAATTAACTGAGTACTCTTCTTGTTCGCATGTCATTATTCGTTTCAACGTATTTGTTAGCTGGGGCTCCTACCCGATAGTGATGTCTCTGTGTTTATGTGACATTAGCGATCGTTTGGTTGGGGAAACACTTTCGCCGTTTACAGAAAACTGAGTCAGAAGGATTTCCTGCGTAGATGGACAAATGCATATGGCATACGGATTCGATATATCAAGCAGTGCCGAACGCAACTGAATGCTTTGCAAACGTGTTCCAGTTTCAGGCTCGAGCTCGAGAATGGCATGACCGACATTATCAGTGACGAATATATGCTGTTGGAAGACACACATGTCCACCGGCTCGAACTTTTCATAGCTTTCAGTGGTCCATTTTGTTTCTCCAAGTGGGTCCATTCGGGCGCAAACTAGTTCGTGCTTGTCTGCTTTGATAATATATATCTCGCTTGCATCCTCGCTAAGTTCTACGACGTATCTGCAGTTTTCAAGAGCATGAGATTTAACATCTTCCGGTTTGTTTAAAGGAAAAGTAGTTTGTTTTTTCTTATTATCTGCCCTTCCGTGTTCATCTAGTGTAATACATCGTATTTCCATTGGACAGCCGACGCAAACTATATTTCCGTTGTTTGGCATAGTGCGTACAGAAACACAATGCTCCTTCATTTCACACTCTATACAAGCCGTCGATACCTTTCTCTGTGTTTTTCCAGCCTCCATCCACACCTTCAACGAACATTTTTTGTTCCTTTGAGCAACTGTTGATACTGCAATGTTTTTTCTATCAATAAACACAAAATCAAGAGGGTAACCCTGTTGCACTTTCAATTTGCAAATGAAATCAAAGTTCTTATTAAAGGTAAAATATGCTCGTTGGTCGACATCTAGTGCTGCTAAAGTCCCACTTTCTGATCTACTTATCGCCTTAAGGAAGCCATGTTCAGATCCGGGTAAGGAAAATTGGCCAACTTCCTTTATAGCTCCTATGATTGGTAAGGTAGATGCACCGCTCAATGCTCCAGCTAACTGTTTTTCGTCTGTTCGTTCGGATAACACTGTGTTATTATTATTATCCTGGTATGCATTTAAAGGCGACGCATACGTATTGCCGGAGTAGCCGCATGACATGTTATTGATGCTCAAGTTATTTGTCGATGTGTTCGAGTAATCTTCTATTGCTGACTGACCCTTGCTAGGTGTGTGGAGGCCCGACTTTGGCGTCTTGCGAATTGTAGAATGTCTGTTGATAGGACGCGTATCCGATGTGTTTTGTTTGGGAGTGTTAAGACTTGTCGTGGCCATCTTGACAGCTGTTGAATGACTTTTGTTAGTACGTGTACTCGTTTCGACGAGTCGGCACGCGGTCGATTGTTTGTTTGCAGGATCAACATTGGATACGTACAGATAGGACGACGAAGCTTCTGTAATAACTGAAATAGCATCACAGTCTTGCGCAGTGTCATCGCAGCAACACCATGATGCCAACGTATTTTCCATATCATGCATGTTCTCAAACTGACAATTGATCATGCTGTCGCATTTGTCAGTTAAGTTTGTCACATGATCGCAGAAGTGTAATCGGGGTTTTAGATTACACCTCTTAATCGTTGCTAGTTTTTTCTCGTAGCATTTCAGGTTTTCACTCAGTTTTTCAATTCTTGCGTCGTTGAGATTCTCGTTCGACAATAGAGACTCTGATCTGTTTACCCTATAAAATTATAAAAAATGCATTTAAATAGTGGTGTCATGAAGATAGTAACAACTATTGATGTAAACACAAGAGGTACAGAGACTAATTCCTAAGGAGTGTATATCAATATTACTTAGTATATAAAAAAAATAGATCAACGTTTACAGTGCTTTTAAAAGCTTTTGTTGGATCATTTCTGTTTTAACAGAAACTGAACTAACAGCCCTAAAGATACCTGGATTTCATCGAGAGAGTGTTTAAGTATCTAATACGCAAGCTGAAACATAATCTTTTAAATACATTGTAGCCTACACATATATACATCATTGACGAGTACGGAATTTACATTTACGAGCATCAAAGAGTGTATTATCTTGACGTTTAATGGTGCTACAGACAATGTTCAGATTTGTAATTATTTTAAATATAAACTTACCGATCTAGTAATTCCTGTAATCCCTTTACTTTCTCCAATACTTGCTTCATTTTATTTTCACAAAATTGGTCTAAATATTTTTTTGCTTTTGCTTTCAGAAATTTGACTTTTGAATCTATTTTAAATTCGTAATCAATCATTAATTTAGATAATTCCGATCTTGTTGATTTAACTGCAGATTGTTCATCGTCTCTTAACGTCTTTATTTTATCTTGTAAATCTCTGTATTCGTCCAGAATACCATCATGATGCTCATTTGGTGCGCTATAAGCCATGCTTATTGGAAACGGTGCCCGGTGTTAATGAGGAAAACTTGTTATCATAAGTGATATATACTGCCTATGTGGAACACGTATTGCACGCCTAATAGCACAGAAACAAACAAAATAACTGATTAGTTGATAAAAAAAATAAGCGCTAGCCTACAATGGACGTTGGACTTGAATCAAGATGTTACATCATTTGTATTTTTAAACCTGAGTCTACGAAAGACCTGTGGTGACTTCACACCTCAGAGTTCAGACTTCAGACTTCAGAGTTCAGACTTCAAACCTTCAGACTTCAGACTTCAAACTTCAGACTTCAGAATTCAGAGTTCAGACTTCAAACTTCAGAATTCATACTTATATTGAATTAATCACACCACGAATAAGTTATCGTTGTTGCCAACAATATTTTTTTCAAATGATTAAACTATATCCACGCGCCTTTCGAACAGTATGCCATAGTGTTTTAAGGACATATCTAGAGTATGCGGGCATGAGCAGATTAAGTGGGATTGGGGGCTACCGGTGACCCCGTAAATCTGAGAAGTTATGAACATTCATGTGAAATCTCCTGTCAACGTCCATGTGTCAGTAAAGAGCATATATACAAGGGCGTAGCCATGACTTTTTAGGTTGTACGCACACATATATAGTTTAAGTTAAGCGTCCCCACCCACTATTGAATCTTTGCTGAACTTGTATTCATGATGGCAATGTTAGCTTAGCATGAAGTAGACTATAAATAGTGTCTTTATTTCTATTATGATTATCATGTATATCAGTCTCATTAAAATCAGACCCTCTATTACGCTACATCATACTCTCCGTTTATCTACGATACTCTGCGCTATAAGCGGAGATTATCAAGAGTATGTAGCGGAGAGTATCAAAGCGTAAATAGGATTTGATGTTAAGGACATTGATAATTATAAATCTACTATAATAACGCCAATAAAGGTTGACTGCAACGTTAACTTATTCGTGTTGTAATTATTTAAATGTGCAAGCATGAAGTCTGAACTCTGAAGTCTGAAGTTGAAATCTGAACTTTGAAGTGTGAACTCTGAAATGTGAAGTGTCAAGTCTTAAATATGAACTCTGAAGTCTGAACTTTGAAGTCTGAACTCTGAAGTAGATCTATGAAGTCTGAAGCTGAAGTTTGAAGTCTGAAGTCTGAAATATGAAGTCTGAAGTCTGCACTCTGAAGTCTGAAGTCTGAAGTCTGAAGTCTGAAGTCTGAAATATGAAGTCTGAAGTCTGCACTCTGAAGTCTGAAGTCTGAAGTCTGAAATATGAAGTCTGAAATATGAAGTCTGAAGTCTGCACTCTGAAGTCTGAAGTCTGAAGTCTGAAATATGAAGTCTGAAGTCTGCACTCTGAAGTCTGAAGCTTGAAGTATGAACTCTGAAGTCTGAAGCGAAGTGAATTAAATTACCACGAATAAGTTTTCGTTGTCGTCAATTTTTACTATATTTTATATACAAAAGCAATACTTATCTGAATCACCGACACACTCAAGCTAATGTTTTTTTTTTGTTTATTGTATTATTGAAATGGTATATATGTCTAATATTTGCAAAGATTTCTATTCTAACGAGATTCTGTCGTTCGGATATAGTGTACAATGTGTTAATACAATACAGTGGCTGCCTTACTTTTTATATTAATATATTTCTTATGATTTTATCACGTTTTACATAAATGACGTGTTAATCTTAATAATCCTGGTGCGTTTAGTATTATTATTTGTTTTAAGATACATGTTTGTGGACGCATAGTGTCCATCCCATATATTATAGAACACATCTCTAAAACAAATTAACAAAATATGATTTAACTGTGATCATATCAATGGCGTATACATTTTGGATAACAATATATACTTGCAATGCTGCAATCTGATGAGTTCTCAGTGTATTTCAGTGTGCTGTGTGTGTGGGAGGGCGGGAGGAAGGGGTGTCTGGGGGTCATCACCCAAGAAAACCTTAAAAAAAACAACATTTTACTGAAAATGCTGCAATCTGACGACATCTAATCTACTTTTTTTTTTTTTGTTATAAAAATGCTTATATAGTTATACATGGAATGTATCGCCCTTGTCTAGCTATATGCTCTGTGAAAGTTCAATTTACTGACACATACCATTATATATACGTAGGCGATAACATGAATGTTCGCCACAATGTCCATAAATTCTCAGATTAAGGGGATCGCCGGACACTCCCCTCTCCCACCCCCTCACACACACACCCACCCCACCCCATAAACGCGCGTGGACAGTAATCATGAATTTGATAAAATACTGTTTACGACAACGATAATTTATTCGTGTTGTAATTATTTTAATGTGTAAGTATGAACTCTGAAGTTTGAAGTGTGAACTCTGAAGTCTGAAGTCTGAAGTCTGAAGTGTGAACTCTCAAGTCTGAAGTTTGAAGACTGAAGTCGTCTGAAGTCGTCTGAAGTCTAAGTTTGAAGTCTGAACTCTGAAGTCCAAACTCTGAAGTCACCACCGGTCTTTCGTAGATTCCCGACAATGGGTAAGGTTTTCAATAAATAATGCCCAGTCATTGCATATTATTTAAATTTCACGCCAGTATAATCTACAATAAGTTCTTACAGACCCACGTCTGCAGGAAATCAAGAAACAAAGTGATTTTATTAGCTTTATGGAATTTTTAATCTCATAAAAATGTTACTGAAGCCACACAGATTTTGATAAACAGTGAGTGGATTTTGTAGTATTTGATTTATAATCAACCTACGCGTCAAGCCTATATGATCAGACTACACCAATTACCAACCAATCAGCGGGCAGGGAAAAAGTTCCCGGTAAATTCGGAGCTGTTACACAGAATCTCTTAATTCTGATTGGTTGACAAGGTAAACAAACCAAAGAATCTTACAAAAAATTAAAATTCAACTATTAAAGAGTACTTATTAAGGTTAAATCATACATTTGTGCATATTCATAATGTGTTGCATAATCAAAAAAAGAAGTATATTTTACATTTTCCTCATATTTCTACATGCAAGTAGGTGGGTCAGCACCATCCGACCCAAACAGCTTTTTCAAAACATACTCAATGTATGGCTTCTGTATGTTTTTTTGATAAAACTAAGATAGGTTTTTCAAAACAAGTAATAAAAACTATAGCTTCCTATATTAGGGAACTCAGTACAGACCTTAGAGCTATAAGGTAGGCTTATGGAAAATGAATTGGTGTAGTATGACCCTATATACTGAAACGCAAAAGAAATGTACAATATGCTGCTGTTAATCGAGTGATACATGGCTACGTAAGACCTTTCCTTTGTGAAAAAATACTAAAACACATAACAGTACTCCTTCAAAGTTTCATTATTGACAGAGTACGCGTTTGGCTCAAGCAAAAGTTTGCAAACTGTTTACGTTAAACACAGTACTGAACTGGCTCAATTTTTCGAAAAGTATCTTTAACATTTATGAATTTCTTGTTACAAGTGATTCAGTGTGCGGTATGTGTACTGTGATTAAAACGTCTACAACCTCACAGTTTTGTCCTTTCTATAATTAACTGCAATTTTTTTTTTACAAAACATCTTGGAATTTTTTGGGAATATTATGTGGAATTAAGCGTGCAGTATATACAATATATAGCGGAAATTCCCCAGTTGCGTTTCCTTTGCGTTTCAGTATATATGTGTTGCTCTTTCCAAATCGAGGTATATATGGTCTATTGTAAGGATAATAAACCCTAGACAAGGCCATCCCCAAAAAGTATAGCTATTAAAATGAAATACTGATGTGAGGTTTCAACTGATATATATGCTCTATAAGCAAAACTAATGTACCTGTCCAAACTTCTTACTTTATATAGTATATATTGTTCCAACAAGTTATTCATAACGTTACTATGGGAGCAAAATCTATATATATGTGATAGAAAATAACTGCAGTTAAAGACTTTGCTAATCTGTCACGTGCGTATTCTGGTAAAGTAATTTTCTTGTTAAGGAAAGTAAATGATAGATGTTTGTTGTATTCCTCCTCCAGGTGCAACGGATATATCAATCATCCACATTCAGTAAACGTAATAAATAAAGAGTTTTATACTTTGTATTTTACTTGCTAATGACACTTGCGTTGCTTCTATAGTATGACCTTAACTAAACTAGTAAATATTGTTTAACCATTACTATCTCTAATAAAAAAATGACATTTTATTTGCTTTCACATCGACTACGAAACAAAGGACACAGCTTAATATACTAATCACTCACGATGGGGAGGGTGATAGTGTTAGCATCGTTTGTGTGTGGGAGGACAATGGAGTACCCGGGGACAACGAGCGTGTCTGAGTAGACGATTACCGTATTCGGTCACTTACGTATTCGGTCACTTACGTATTGGGTCACTTACGTATTCGGTCACTTACGTATTGGGTCACTTACGTATTCGGTCACTTACAACACTAAAACTGGAAGTAACGAGTCCGGACTGCATCGGTAAGAAGCATGTGCTCTACCAAAATTTTCGCTAGAGGTACGCCACCCATCACGAGGAATGTACCATAATTAAGGTTCCTAAGACAAGGCAAAGCTACCTATACGTTCAAGCTAAGTAATCATATCTATATATAGTCATTACATAGTATAAAACCATAAGAGCTATAATTACCACAGCCAATCTCATTAAAATCATGTCCTAATTACGCTTTGATACTCTCCGGCTAGTAGTGAAGAGTATCGTAGAGTGACAAAGGGTCTGATTTTAATGAGATGGGTGAAGTATATAATTTAATAATATACCCAGAGTCACCGTACTAAGTGTATGTAAATTATGATAATTTCAGCTTTTTATGCATTTATCACTTTAAGATATTTTATTTCGAAATCAGGCAAAGCTTTATCAAGTATGTTAATCTACTTGACAGTTCTTTAATCTGGCCCGGTTTTAACAGAATATTTTATACTGCTATGTCATATTATCCTGTATTTTCCGTAATGCATAATTATTGAACGATTGTTCGTGTTATACCAATCGACGACTTAACAGTTCAAGGGCGATACAACTTCAAAAACATCATAATAAACATATCTCGTTTAATCTGACACAATTCGAAATCTTCTGAATCTAAATGGCACAACTAATTCAAAAATAGTATGGGAAAATATTTGCTCGAGATAATATAATTCCCCTATAAACCCAAGTTCTAAATATAACTTTTGGAACTTTAAACTTTATCTGAATCAAAATAAATTAAATATACATTTTAATGATGTGATAAAATTGCTCATTTTATTCAGAAATGATGGCTCGTACGCGCTCGCTGGATAATTGGACTATTTTGTTGACCAATTTATTTCACATAAAAACAAAACAACTTTGAGTAAAATTGTACCAACTTTTTCGAATATAAAGCGTACAATTTCTGCCATAAGTATTCTTTCTAATATTATGTTCAGATCAATAGTGTTGAATTACTGTCATGTACTATATGCATGATATGGTTGACATTGTTGTGACTAAAATATATATTTGGTTGAAAAATTCACTTAACCACATCCAACGATTTTGAATTTTTCTACAAAGATGCCTACCAATAGTCCATGAACATCTAAAACACATTTATATAAACAGTTCATAATCACTATGTATACAAGCATCTTCTCCAATATAATGTTAATACATTGATAACAATAAACGAGTTAAACTATACCCATTGTCTGGCGTCAAGAGTAAAACACAATTCAGATATTAATTAGTTGCAGTATTCACCTTTCGACTCCCCGTGTGGTTGTCGGGGTAGAATACAACCACTGCAATCTCACAAACACGCTGTCACATGCAGAGGGGTTGGACCCTCAGCCACCCCCATTCATATTCGTTTTGTCTGTTTGTATCATGCTCATTCAAGGCCTTTACTATCAAACGTGGAAACGTGCCCGAGTTTCTACAATAGGATTTACTGCAACTCTGCAGTTCTGGGCCCATTCTCCATATTTTATCTTGACGTTAATGGAGGATGAGCCTGGCGCGTTCATTCCTGTTAGGCGCCATATAATCTATCATGTATTTGTGCGCCTTAAAACCCAATTCAATTCAATTCAATTCGACTTTCGACATTACAAAGGAAAACGTTAAATTAATAAAATTGAAGATTTTTTCCACGAACTGTATTGTTCGTTTATACCATCAGTTTATACGTACACCATAACTAAAGACTTTAGTAAAATCAAAAAAAAATGTATTTCCCGATGTTTAAAATATATTACTACTTTACAGTTATTGTATTTTGAGCAGTGAAGACATGTGAGAATGCGCCGATTCTTACGGATGAGTACTGGCTTTACCCAAGTGAGTGATCTGCCTCCATCACTAAAAATTGAAAGTCGTACGTAACCCAACATGTGCTGAAAAAATGACGCAAAACACCATTTTCTCAAATGAGCATTGGCTATAAAGCTTTACAGAACCAAGAAAAGTTGTAATGAACGAAGATGAATTTATTTATTTAACACGAAGGCAATCATGCCGCCAGTAAACAACATTTACGACAATTAATTGTCTCAAAATAAAAAATACATAATATTTCACCCAATATTATATGTTTGTGGGTGTAAAACTGTATAAAGTGCTTATGTACACATGTTCACATTTTTTATGGATAACTGTGCTATCGGTGAATCATGGTAGCTTGTTTCTGCAACATCAAACTTCTGGCTCACAACTGGTTATAGATACCTGAATTGAAAAAAAATCATTATAAAAAAATAAGGTTCACAATAACGAGGCTTTAATAATTGAAGAAAACGTCAACTAATTGGAGAATCGATAATAATGCGTTTCAGACTTCACGTACTTTAAACAATCATAACGCTGTCCATTCCCCGTAGAATTCAATCCTTAAATGAATAATGAAACATAGCAGTATTCATAGCTAAAACAATAAAAAGGTTGTGGGTGTAAAACAGTATATACTGTAACGTGTCTTTCAATGAAATGTGTAAGCAACTGTCGCAGGCTACCACCCCGAAAGCAAACTGATACCAGACACACGCTATACGTACCAATATACTGGCCTCCGTACTAATACCAGACACACACTATACGTACCAATATACTGGCCTCCGTACTAATACCAGACACACTATACGTACCAATATACTGGCCTCCCTACTAATACCAGACACACACTATATATAGTGACCTCCGTACTAATACCAGATATACACTATACGTACCAATATACTGGCCTCCGTACTAACACCAGACACACACTACATGCACCAATATACTGGCCTCCCTACTAATAGCAGACACACACTATATATAGTGGCCTCCGTACTAATACCACATACACACTATACGTACCATTATACTGGCCTCCCTACTAATAACAGACACACACTATATATAGTGGCCTCCGTACTAATACCAGACACAAACTATACGTATCAATATTCTGGCCTCCGTACTAATACCAGACACACACTACATGCACCAATATACTGGCCTCCCTACTAATACCAGATACACACTATCCATACCAATATACTGTTCTCCGAACTAATACCAGATACACACTATACGTACCAATATTCTGGCCTCCGTACTAATACCAGACACACACTACATGCACCAATATACTGGCCTCCGTACTTATACCAGACACACACTATACGTACCAATATTCTGGCCTCCGTACTAATACCTGACACACACTATACGTACCAATATACTGTCCTCCGAACTAATACCAGATACACACTATACGTACCAATATTCTGGCCTCCGTACTAATACCAGACACACACTACATGCACCAATATACTGGCCTCCCTACTAATACCAGATAAACACTATACGTACCAATATACTGTCCTCCGAACTAATACCAGATACACACTATACGTACCAATATTCTGGCCTCCGTACTAATACCAGACACACACTACATGCACCAATATACTGGCCTCCGTACTTATACCAGACACACACTATACGTACCAATATTCTGGCCTCCGTACTAATAACAGACACACACTATACGTACCAATATACCGGCCTCCGTACTAATACCAGACACACACTATATCCACCAATATACTGGCCTCCGAGCTAATACCCGACATACACTATACGTACCAATATACTGGCCTCTGTACTAATACCAGACACACACTATACGTACCGTATATACTGGAATCCCTACTAATACCAGACACACACTATACGTACCAATAGTCTGTCCTCCGTAATAATACCAGACACACACTATACGTACCAATATACTGGCCTCCGTACTAATACCAGACACACACTATACGTACCAATATTCTGTCCTCCATACTTATACCAGACACACACACTATACGTAACAATATACAGGCCTCCCTACTAATACCAGATACACACTATACGTACCAATATTCTGTCCTCTCTACTAATACCAGACACACACTATACGTACCAATATACTGTCCTCCGTATTAATACCAGACACACACTATACGTACCAATATACAGGCCTCCGTACTAATACCACACACACACTTTACGTACCAATATACTGGCCTCCCTACTAATACCAGACACACACTATACGTACCAATATACGGTCCTCCGTACTAATACTAGACACACACTATACGAACCAATATACCGGCCTTCGTACTAATACCAGACAGACACTATATATATACATACCAATATACCGGCCTCCCTACTAATACCAGACACACACACTATACGTACCAATATTCTGTCCACCGTACTAATACCAGACACACACTATATGTACCAATATACAGGCCTCCGTACTAATAAAAGACACACACTATACGTATCAATATACTGGCCTCCGTACTAATACCAGACACACACTATACGTACCAATATACTGTCCTCCGTACTAATACCGGAAACACACTATACGTACCAATATTCTGTCCTCCGTACTAATACCGGACACACACTATACGTACCAATATATGGTCCTCCGTACTATCACCACACACACACTATACGTACCAATATACTGACCTCCCTACTAATACCAGACACACACTATACGTGCCAATATTCTGTCCTCCGTACTTATACCAGAAGCACACTATATATATATACGTACCAATATACTGGCCTCCCTACTAATACCAGACACATACTATACGTACCAATATACGGTCCTTCGTACTAATACCAGACACACACTACACGTACCAATATACTGATCTCACTACTAATACCAGACACACACTAAAGTTACCAATATTCTGTCCTCCGTACTAATACCAGACACACACTATACGTACCAATATACTGTCCTCTGTACTAATACCAGACACACACTATACGTACCAATATACTGGCCTCCCTACTAATACCAGACACACACTATACATACCAATATACTGACCTCCCTACTAATACCAGAAACACTATACGTACAATATTCGATCCTCCTAATAATACCAGAAGCACATTATATATATATACGTACCAATATACTGGCCTCCCTACTAATACCAGACACACACTATACGTACCAATATACGGTCCTCCGAACTAATACAAGTCACACACTTTACGTACCAATATACTGGCCTCCCTACTAATACCAGACACACACACTATACGTACCAATATACTGACCTCCACACTAATACCAGACACACACTATACGTACCAATATTCTGTCCTCCGTACTAATACCAGAAGCACATTATATATACATACGTACCAATATACTGGCCTCTCTACTAATACCAGGCACACACTATACGTACCAATATACGGTCCTCCGAAATAATACCAGACACACACTATACGTACCAATATACTGGCCTCCTTACTAATACCAGACACACACACTATACGTACCAGTTTACTGACCTCCCCACTAATACAAGAAACACACTATACGTACCTATATACTGACCTCCCTACTAATACCAGACACACACTATACGTACCAATATACTGGCCTTTGTACTAATACCAGACACACACTATACGTACCAATATTCTGTCCTCCCGACTAATACCAGACACACACTATACGTACCAATATTCTGTCCTCCCTACTAATACCAGACACACACAATACGTACCCATATTCTGTCGTCCGTACTAATACCAGACACAAACTATACGTACCAATAAACTGTCCTCCGTACTAATACCAGACACACACTATACGTACCAATATACTGGCCTTTCTACTAATACCAGACACACACTATACGTACCAATATACTGGCCTCCCTACTAATACCAGACACACACACTATACGTACCAGTTTACTGACCTCCCCACTAATACAAGAAACACACTATACGTACCAATATACTGACCTCCCTACTAATACCAGACACACACTATACGTACCAGTATACTGACCTTTCTACTAATACCAGACACACACTATACGTACCAATATTCTGTCCTCCCGACTAATACCAGACACACACTATACGTACCAATATTCTGTCCTCCCTACTAATACCAGACACACACAATACGTACCAATATTCTGTCATCCGTACTAATACCAGACACAAACTATACGTACCAATAAACTGTCCTCCGTACTAATACCAGAAGCACACTATATATATATACGTACCAATATTATGTCCTCCGTACTAATACCAGACACACACTATACGTACCAATATATGGTCCTCCGTACCAATACCAGCTACACACTATACGTACCAATATACCGGCCTCCGTCCTTATAACAGACACACACAATACGTACCAATACACGGTCCTCCGTACTAATACCAGCTACACACTATACGTACCAATATACCGGCCTCCGTCTTAATACCAGACACACACAATACGTACCAATATACGGTCCTCCGTACTAATACCAGCTACACACTATACGTACCAATATACCGGCCTCCGTCCTAATACCAGACACACACTATACGTACCAATATACTGGCCTCCCTACTAATACCAGACACACACACTATACGTACCAATATACTGACCTCCCCACTAATACCAGACACACACTATACGTACCAATATTCTTTCCTCCATACTAATATCAGACACACACTATATATATACGTACCAATATTATGTCCTGCGTGCTAATACCAGACACACTATACGTACCAATATACTGGCCTCCGTACTAATACCAGACACACACTATACGTACTAATATACCGACCCCCCTAGTTATACCAGACATACACTATACGTACCAATATACT
Organism: Cyrtodaria siliqua; assembly: GCA_037043455.1. Taxonomy (NCBI): domain Eukaryota; kingdom Metazoa; phylum Mollusca; class Bivalvia; order Adapedonta; family Hiatellidae; genus Cyrtodaria; species Cyrtodaria siliqua. The sequence goes on from JAWPHD010011949.1 coordinate 64,342, forward strand.
GGCCTCCGTACTAATACCAGACACACACTATACGTACCAATATACTGCCCTCCGTACTAATACCAGACACACACTATACGTACTAATATACCGGCCTCCCTAGTTATACCAGACATACACTATACGTACCAATATACTGGCCTCCGTACTAATACCAGACACACACTATACGTACCAATATACTGCCCTCCGTACTAATACCAGACACACACTATACGTACTAATATACTGGCCTCCCTAGTTATACCAGACACACACTATACGCACCAATATACTGGCCTCCGTACTAATACCAGACACACACTATACATACCAATATACTGGCCTCCGTACTAATACCAGACACACACTATACGTACCAATATACTGGCCCCCATACTAATACCAGACATGCACTATAGGAATCAATATTCTTTCCTCCATACTAATACCAGACACACACTATACGTACCAATATACTCTTCTCCGTACTAATACCAGACACACACTATACGTAACAATATACTGGCCTCCGTACTAATACCAGGCACGCACTATACGTACCTATATTCTGTCCTTCGTACTAATACCAGACACACACTATACGTACCAATATACTCTTCTCCGTACTAATACCAGACACTCACTATACGTACCAATATACGGTCCTCCGTACTAATACCAGACACACACTATACGTACCAATATACTGGCCTCCGTACTAATACCAGGCACGCACTATACATACCAATATACTGGCCTCCGTACTAATACCAGACACACACTACATGCACCAATATACTGGCCTCCCTACTAATACCAGACACACACTATATATAGTGGCCTCCGCACTAATACCAGATACACACTATACGTACCAAATATTCTGTCTTTCGTACTATTACCAGACACACACTATACGTACCAATATAATGGCCTCCGTACTAATACCAGACGCACACTATACGTACCAATATAGTCTTTTCCGTACTAATACCAGACACACACTATACGTACCAATATACTGGCCTCCGTACTAATACCAGACACACACTATACGTACCAATATACTGGCCTCCGTACTAATACCAGACACACACTATACGTACCAATATACTCTTTTCCGTACTAATACAAGACACACACTATACGTACCAATATACTGGCCTCCGTACTAATACCAGACACACACTATACGTACCAATATACTGGCCTCCGTACTAATACCAGACACACACTGTATATATACGTACCAATATTCTGTCCTGCGTGCTAATACCAGACACACACTATACGTACCAATATACTGGCCTCCGTGCTAATACCAGATACACACTATACGTACCATATACTGGCCTCCCTACTAATACCAGACACACACAATACGTACCAATATACTGCCCTCCGTACTAATACCAGAAGCACACTATACGTACCAATATTCTGTCCTCCGTACTAATACCAAACGCAAAATACGTACCAATATACTGTCCTCCGTACTAATACCAGAAGCACACACTATATATATACGTACCAATATTCTGTCCTGCGTGCTAATACCAGACACACACTATACGTACAAAAATACTGGCCTCCGTACTAATACCAGACACACACTATACGTCCAATATTCTGTCCTCCATACTAATATCAGACACACACTATATATATACGTACCAATATTCTGTCCTGCGTGCTAATACCAGACACACACTATACGTACCAATATACTGGCCTCCGTACTAATACCAGACACACACTATACGTACTAATATACTGGCCTCCCTAGTTATACCAGACACACACTATACGTACCAATATACTGGCCTCCGTACCAATACCAGACACACACTATACGTACCAATATACTGGCCTCCGTACTAATACAAGACACACACTATACGTACCAATATACTGGCCTCCGTACTAATACCAGACACACACTATACGTACCAATATACGGTCCTCCGTACTAATAGCAGACACACACTATACGTACTGATATACTGGCCTCCCTAGTTATACCAGACACACACTATACGTACCAATATACTGGCCTCCGTACTAATACCAGACACACACTATACGTCCAATATTCTGTCCTCCATACTAATATCAGACACACACTATATATATACATACCAATATTCTAACCTGCGTGCTAATACCAGACACACACTATACGTACCAATATACTGGCCTCCGTACTAATACCAGACACACACTATACGTACTAATATACTGGCCTCCCTAGTTATACCAGACACACACTATACGTACCAATATACTGGCCTCCGTACTAATACCAGACACACACTATACGTACCAATATACTGGCCTCCGTACTAATACCAGACACACACTATACGTACCAATATACTGGCCTCCGTACTAATACCAGACACACACTATACGTACTAATATACTGGCCTCCCTAGTTATACCAGACACACACTATACGTACCAATATACTGGCCTCCGTACTAATACCAGACACACACTATACGTACTAATATACGGTCCTCCATACTAATACCAGACATGCACTATACGAATCAAGATTGTGTCCTCCATGCTAATACCAGACACACACTATACGTACCAATATACTGGCCTCCGTACTAATACCAGACACACACTATACGTACCAATATACGGTCCTCCATACTAATACCAGACATGCACTATACGAATCAATATTGTGTCCTCCATGCTAATACCAGACACACACTATACGTACCAATATACTCTTCTCCGTACTTATACCAGACACGCACTATACGTACCAATATACTGGCCTCCGTACTAATACCAGGCACGCACTATACGTACCTATATTCTGTCCTTCGTACTAATACCAGACACACACTATACGTACCAATATATTCTTCTTCGTACTAATACCAGACACACACTATACGTACCAATATATTCTTCTCCGTACTAATACCAGACACACACTATACGTACCAATATTCTGTCCTCTCTACTAATACCAGACATACACTATACGTACCAATATACTCTTCTCCGTACTAATACCAGACACACACTATACGTACCAATATACTGGCCTCCGTACTAATACCAGACACACACTATACGTACCAATATACTCTTTTCCGTACTAATACCAGACACACACTATACGTACCAATATACTGGCCTCCGTACTAATACCAGACACACACTATACGTACCAATATACTGGCCTCCGTACTTATACCAGACACACACTATACGTAACAATATACTCTCCTCCGTTCTAATACCAGACACACACTATACGTACCAATATACTGGCCTCCGTACTAATACCAGGCACGCACTATACGTACCAATATACTGGCCTCCGTACTAATACCAGGTACGCACTATACGTACCAATATACTGGCCTTCGTACTTGTTTAAAGTTTCTATCCCGCCATTAACAGGCACAATTTACATTTTAACCAGCCAGCAGACCACATCATGGAGGGTCGAATTCGAATTCGAAGTCATTTTACGCATATTCAATCGCAGGTATTTTAAATATTCACGAATAAACCTATACTTTTAATCGGCACATATACATTATTATATGTCCTGAACACCAGGATAGAGTTTTGATATACGGGTTTATAGTGTAGTTTTGCCGTTATTTGGCGGGTTAGTTTCTTTAAAGGTTGAACTTCAAATCACGTTATACTAAAGAAATACAAGATATTTCGAGGTCAAATTGCTGTACTCACTTTTTTCACATATACTTGGACCTTTCGTGTTAACACAATCCCAATGATCGTTCCAGAGCCAGCCCACTATGGCTAAATAATCTATACATCCTCCTCGGCTGTTACCCTGTCCGTCAGCCCATGCCGTAAATTGCAAGGTGGAATTGTCGACCCACCAGAACTCGCTCATTGATGCTTCCCATCGGGCTCCTATCCAGTAAAATCCAACACTAGGTAGAGCTTCAAAAGAAGAGTTTATCATTAAGTATTCTTATTGCTCTGTTTATGAACATATTTTGAATATTGTGTATAGTATATGAGTTTCTAGCATACTGGATAAGGTTATCTGCGTTTTATATGGGTGATTGATAGCCTGATCTTACACACGGGGGAAGATAAAAGTCACACGATATCAACAATGACAGTTGCATGACGTCTTTGTGTAAACCTGCAAAACGTTAGTAGATGGCGACGTCAATGCTCAGAATACAATGATTTAAGCAAAAGAATCAATCATGGGTATCTGGTTCAGATAGGGAAATCCCAACCCTCGGTATAATTGTTTTAATCAGAATCTCGGCAGAGCCTCGGTTCCGATAAAAAGCAATTACACCTCGTGTTGGAATTCCCGACCATCACCGGATATCCATGACATATTCTTATATTAACAATATTCTAGTCGGTTCCCTTTCTCTTCATTTCATCATTGTCTAAAGTAAAATGTATTCTAGCTGCCGCAACCCCTTTCTTCAAAGTATACGAAAGATCGTATAATACAAAGTGTTGCGTCAAGAGCAGTGCAAAGAATTTTGCCGACATCGTTTTATCTTTATCTAAAAATAATGTTCTATTTATATAATAAATAAATATACAAGCTAATGCAAAAGCTAATGATATCCAGTGCCGTAAAACAATGACGCTTCAAGAGTTGAAAGCTTGACATGGGCAAACTGACTTCTATGGTGACGTAATTTACAAACTTCGTAAGATCCTTGTTAATGTTCAGTTATACAACATTTATCAGGCAATGCATCAGCTAGCTTATGACTAGATAATCTTTTGCAACGCACTACCCAATTTAGTGGTTGACCCATTTTCATTTCGCAACTATGCATTATCGTTTGATTGTACGATGGCCGGACAGATGGTGGACCTATAATAACGTCTACCTAAATCATTCCCTTTTGATTGTATGCTGGCCGGACATATTGTGCACCTATAATGACGTCTACCTAAATTATTCTCTTTTGATTGTACGATGGCCGGACAGATTGTGGACCTATTTTTGTTGTTGCTCTGGCTTCTGTCGGTGAGTATTGTCTTGCATTCAATGTTGTTAATTGTATGATTAAACTACTTTAAGGAGTTTATGATTGTGTAAATTTTGCTAAAATCATGTTCCGGAATATGGAATAAAGTATTTTAAAGGCTTTAATATATATGCACTCTTGTATGATTAGTATTCTTGCTCCCATTTCCATTTTCATTTCTTATTTTCCATGATGTTCTTGAAACTATACTATGTCTGCTATATGCAGTATGGTATATATACTGAAAGGAAAAAGAAACGCATAATCAAAGAATGGCCTATACTACACTATTATATACAACTAATTCCATGTAATATTCCAGATATATCTCAACGTGTTTTGTACAAAAAGGGGCTACAAGTCAACTACTTACAGAAAGGACAACCCTGTCATGTAATAGACCTTGTAATCAAAGTATACTTTGTTAAACGAAATTCATAAATGTTGAAGTTCGCTTAAAAAGTCAAGCCATTTCAGTATTGTGTTTAATGTTAAGAGATTGCAACGTTTAAAGCCTAAGTTTTCTCACCTGCTTGAGCCAAATGCACATTCTGTCGATAATGAAACTTTAAAGGGGTAACCATTGGTGTGTTCGGTGCCGTTTAAACCTTCTTTTCGAAGGGACAGACCTAATGTCGGCCTATACCATTCGATTAGCAGTAGAATATTAAACATACAATATACAGCGGAAATACCCATTATGCTTTTCTTTTTCTTTTCAGTATAATTTGTAGCATATGATATTGTACACGTATTGAATTATCCACTTATAGCCTGTAAATAATCCATGTGAGTGATTTTGGTTATCGAATGAACCTTAATTGTGGTATTGTTCGGGGTGCTCATTTCAGTCAAAGTTTTTCCAGCACTATCATAAACTGTTTTAATTATACGTACAAACGTTACATATCACTGGAATGGGAAATAGTAGTAAATAAAAATACTTTAGTTTTGAAAATCGGTTAAGAATAAATATTATACAGCCAAAATGTTTGTATTTCCTGATGAAGATTTTAGCATGTAAATTATGAAATATTGTCTTCAGAGAGCCTTAATTTAGGAGATACGAACCATTTTTGGATAACAATATAAAACCAATTTTTTTCTTATGTTTGATGCAGCAGAATATTGCATTAAAAATGCCTCATAAAAACAATGTTCGCATGTAAATTTTGTATTTCTGAACGGATTTTGAAAAGTAAGATATTTGTCTTTACTCCTAAAAATGTCTGTTTCATTGATATACATCTTATTGAGGTACTATATTTTTTTTACTGAATATTAAAAAAGAAAAAAAGAGGCCCAAGCAATACGTCTGGATATTGATGTGTGTGTGTGTGTGTGTATGTGTGTGTGTGGGCGTGCGTGCGTTGGTGCGTGCGTTCATGTGTGTGTTTGTGTGTGTGTGTGTGTGTGTGTGTGCGGGTCGTACTAAAGCTCTACGTGAAGAGGCTGTGAAATGGTGATTTAACCAATAACTTCAATTTTCAAGGTTACTATTGTATTTTTAAGAAAGATAAAAAAAAAAATCGCTATAGCAAAGAGAAGATATCAGAAGCAGGCCGGGTGACCGAGGCCAGTATATATAATTTATAATCTCATGTAAAGAGGAAATAAATATATGGATACCAATTTCACAATTTTTATTTTATTCACAGCTAAGTCTTTATTTGGTAGTGAACGTAATAGCTAATGAATTTGTGCAAATCAAAGCAAGTTTTACCCAAATAGATTTGGGTGCATACGTTTCTATAAAGTGCTATGACTATGAGCGTTTAAAACATATTTTATTTTGCGTTTCAATGACAACAGCCTGACTGAAAATGGACACATTTTATTCACCGTTAGTAAATCAAATCAGCAGATATGTTAAGATTTAATGAAACATTATAATTAAAAGCAAAATCTCTTACAATTACCTTGACATTTGGCTCTTATAAATGTGTGTTCTCCGTTGCTCTTTACTATAGCCAATGTTGCCCCCAATGAGTTGCAATATGTCTGGAAAAAACACAAGGAGAACGATAAACTTACATAATATATCTATCTTACATAGCACTATCTGCTCTATCATTACCACGTATTCCTACATGGCTTGGAGGCCAGCAGAAAAAAATAACATTATCAACTATAAGAGAATTGTACTTTTATAACAACTGGGTTATCATGTTTCATATAACCAAGGGCTTGAAGAGATGAAAGGGAATCAGAAAATATTACAAAATGGTTATCATCAGATTCCTGAATATAGGCAAGTTCACTTGCCTTAAGTTCAGCTGAAAAGATAGAGGCCTTGTCAGGCAGGCGGCTCTTTATGCTGTGTTTGTGAACAAAGCTGCAGCAATTACCTTATCTCCATATTTAGAACCATATATGTTGAAAGTTACTGAATTTCGATTTAATTTCAATAAATTTGCTTTGAAAGACAGCAGGGTCTGCAAGGATTTGTTACACTATTACAAAGATCAAAAATAATTGTTGTTGTTTCCAAAGTCCACGGTGGAATTTGTGGTATTTTGTACTTGGCAATCAAACGTCTATATCAGTGTCCCTTAATTTTGGTTTAATACGAAGATCAAATGGTCAAATGGCCTTCGGTTTTCGAGCAAAATGAGGTTCATTACTAGGATTAAAATCAGTATCGAAAGTTGGGTTTGAAGGGTTAGATTGTAATTTAATGGCATACTGAAGGGCTAATTTGTCCCGTCTATGAGACAGTAATGGTTCATTAGCTTCAACATATAGACTTTCGGCCGGTGATGTACGAAAGGCACCTAAGGCGAGTCGTAATCCTTGATTATGTATAGGATCGATCATTTGCAAGTATGACTTGCGAGTCGATCCATATACTATTGAGCCGTAGTCCAGCATGGATCTGATAAGAGATCTATAAAGTTGTAAAAGTACCTTACGATCTGCTCCCCAATTAGTGTTAGCAACAACTTTAAGTAAATTTAAAGCTTTAAGACACTTGGTCTTCAAGTATTTAACGTTTGGTATAAACGTTAATTTACGATTGAAAATAAGACCAAGGAATTTTGTCTCATCTACAACTGGTATTGGTGACCAATCCAGTGTTAAATGAGGGTCTTCATGATGTTTACGTAGTTGATAAAAGTGTATACAATTAGTTTAAGATTTAGAAAACTTAAAACCATTTTCATCCGACCAGGTCTGAAGTTTACTGAGACATTGCTGAAGTTGTCTCTCGGTAGTGTTCATGTTTGTTGCACGATAACATATAACAAAGTCGTCAACATATAGAGAGCAATCCACACCAGGATTGATGCAGTTGACTATAGTATTATTTTTTATATTAAATGGTGGCAGAGTATATGATGCCGTGTTTCACACCCATCTCCTGTTCATGAATGTCAGAGAGGGTTGCACCCATTCGGACACGAAACTGTTTATAATCTAAGAAATTCTCTATAAAAATGGTAATCGGCCTCTAAGACCAAGAAAAAATACAGCGACTAGATGTTCGTTCTTTACGAAAGCTTCCCTACTAAATGATTCAAATCGAATGAGATTGTCTGTTGTTGGCGCCGGAATCCACTTTGATACTTTGTTATCAGTTTGTTGGATTCCAGGTACCAAACGAGTCTCTCATTAATCATTCGTTCCATGGTTTTACATATACAACTCGTTAAATCAATAGGGCGATAATTTATTGGGTCCGTATGATCCTTTCCAGGTTTGAGGACTGGAATAACGATTGCTTCCCGTCCGGAATCGGGGAAGTTTCCCGTCACCCACACCTTATTAAATATATCAAGCAGGGTAGAGAGACAGGTTTTATGTAGATGTTTTATTAATTGATAATGGATGTCATCAGGACCAGCTGATGGGATTCTCAAAGTTCTTTGAGAGTGAACAGTTGATTGTATTTCTCCAAATGTTTCGTCTTGAAGTTCAGCTTCTTCTGTTTTTTTAGTTTCTTATTTTTTAGAATATTTGTCTGACAATTTTCAGAAGAAGAGTTTTTAGAAAACGTTTCTGCCAAAGTGTTTGCAATTGCTTTGGCAGATGTAATATCTCCATTATCCATTTTAAGATGATTTACACAACTTTCGCACGAAACACTCTAAAATGATCTAAATAAGTTTCAGTTGGACCACAGGTGTTCGATGCGTAATTTGGTTACTACTACCCCACCCCCTCTACTACCCCCTCCAAAACAAAATCATCCAAATTATTTTTTTTCCATATATTATATTGTATATTCGCAGATTTTTTTGGGAAAACATCGACTCCGCTTCGTTTACGGTCGAATACAGGGTCAATTATTGGACGATTTGCACAAGCAAGCACTCAAATTTTGCAGGAGGAATAGCTCTCCATAGATACAGCAACTAAATTAACTAAAGTCAATGGAATTATGGACCCAGTAAGTCGCGAATTGAAGAAACACCTTACTCGTCGGAGTTATGACCGACCCCATTGTCACCGTCATTCACCTCTAAAACACAACTATACACCTTTCAACCTGCATAAACATACATATGTTCAATCAGAAACTGGAGCACTGCACTCATAAAAGAAAGCTCAATCCGACATCTGGTAGTCACAACGGCTGACTATTTCGAACAATTTTCACGTTCACTTGCGCGCTGCCATCTTTGAAATGGTTACCTATTCGCCAATAGGATGAATACAAACTCTTGAGCGAATAGTCCAAGACACCTTTATACAATAAAATACATGATTATTTTCTTTTAGAAAAGTTTTAAAATGAATGACATTTTCGATGATTTTTTTTTTTGTGAATGGGTGGTTAGTAGAGGGGTGTGTGGGTGTGTGGGGTTAGGGTGGAGTGGTGGGGGTAGTAGTGACCAAATTACGCGCCGAATACCTGTGAGTTGGCCGCAAGCTAAAATTATTTAATGCAGCTTTACTATCGCTGACGGCCTTTTTGCAGTCATCATCGTACCATGGTTTATGTGGGCGTTTTGGGTTTGCCGAGGTTTTTGGAATAGTTTGAACAGCTATATCATGGTAAAAAGAGCATTGCGTCTTCGACATCCTCGAAAACGGAAGGCTTTAATTGTTCCTTGCAAAGAGATCGAAACGTATCCCAAACAGCTTTGCGAAGTTTCCATCGTTGCGTTTTTTTCAAGAAGTGGAGGGCGGATATTTTTAAGAAATATTGGGAAGTGGTCACTACTACATAGGTCATCATCAACACTCCACGAAAAATTCATCGCATATTGTTAAATCAATGGAAGAATGAGAGCCTGTAGCTGGATGTAAATAAGTATTTGATTTGATATCATTAAAAAGCGACAAATTGTTTTTGGCTAAGAAATCCTCCACTTTCTTGCCTTTATCGTTTAAAGAGTATAAAAGGTGATGGTAATTGTGCAACTAGGTGATTTAGATCTTTAAGGTCTAGTGACGAACTAGGTGGTAAATATTAGGAGCATATTATTATAACCCTGTGCATCGTAACACTGACCGCAACAGCTTGTAAATCAGTTTTCAACGCAACAGTCCTGTGAGGAATGTTTCGATTCACAAGAATCGAAACTCCTCCAGCAGCTTTATCATTTGTATCACAAACAAATAAAGTTATACAATGAATAGTTTTTAAAAAATATCTTATCACTAGTCTTCAAGAAAATTTCTTGAAGACAAAATGCAACATGGTTGTGTTTATTTAAAAGTAAGCTAATTTCATCATAATTAGGGTTTAAACCTCGGCAGTTACTACGATGGAAGTACGGGATTACGATCTTTGGATTTGGCAGACTTCGGAGACGTTGGAATATCCAGATTTTTAGATCATCAACCTCCATCTCCAAGTCTCTAAATCTGTTGTGCAGTACAATCGGATCATCAGATGCTTTGGACTGCTTCACTAACCCGGGAGTTTTCTTTATCTTGCTGTCACATACGTGGCAGCAGTTTGTCGTGGATTTGACGAACTTTTGGAAGAGTTCGTCGGGTTTGGTGGACTCTTGGTTGCACCAAAATTCGTCGACTTCGAAATAGATGAAGTAGATGCAGTAGGTGTAGGAGTTGTTGTTGATATAGTTGAAGGCGTGTTAGGCTTGGAAGCCACAAGAAGTTTGGGAGCTACAGGAGGCTTATTTAACAGGACCACAGTTTGCGAGGCTGAATATGCTTTAGAGGAATTCTGAACATTATTAATATGATAGTAGTAAACTTGTCGGAGTCTACTGGCCAGGACAACACGGTCTGCGCCGCGACTGACCTAGTAGCTGGTTTCTCAAACGCTACACGCATCGGCATACTATTTGCCAGATGAAGTGGGCACAGTAAGACTCTCAACAAGCTTTCTAGCTTCAGGAAAAGAAATGTTCCTTTCAATCTTAACTTTCTGTGTTTCCTCCTCGAGCTTCTACTTCGGACAATCCTTAGAGAAAGCCCCGTGGCAGTTAACTTGCAATCGCGAAGTCGCTATGACCCTCCTGGCCGCATATGGCACAGACAGGAGCAGCTCGCTTGCATCTTTCTCCATGGTGACCAAAGAGTTGACAGTTAAAACATCAAAGAGGGTTTCGAATAAAGGGGTTAACTGGTAGAACGATATATCCAGTCTTGATGGTCTTTGGAAGATTTGGCATCAAAAGAGCAGTGGCAGAAAAACAATAAATGGAGTTTCTACGATAGAATTTGCAGCAACTCTGCAGTTCAGGGTGAGAGGGTTCTAGGCCCATTTTCCATATTTTATCGCGATGTACATGGAAGATGAGCCTGGCATGTTCATGCCTGTTAGGCGCCATATAACCTTTTCATGTGTTGGTGCGCCTTAAAACCCAATTCAATTCAATTGGAAGATTTGATGTGCTGAAAGTAAGCACAAAAGTATTGGTAGGAATGAGTTTGCCACCTTGCCTCGTACTGATGCGCGTTACCTCAGTCACACCTTGAGACTTAAGATTATGAGTGCAGTGCTCCAGTTTCCTGGAGAGTACTACTCCCTTTGAAGAACTGAGAAAAGTGTGACGAGTAAACTCAACACGGATGTTTACGAACATTCGAATTTTTAGGAGATTGTCAGTGTGATGTTTTGGCACACTCAACAAGAAGTGTTCCATTTTTGAGTTTTTTAACACTCATTGCTCACCGGCGATGCCAAGTAAAGCCTTGGATATGGCAAAAGGAGAGAGTCTAGAGATAGGTTTGTCATCCTTTAGAGAGACAATATTCTGGAAACGAGGCCAATTTAAATGAGAAATATCCCAATCTGATTCATATTCGGACTCTTTTCTAAATCGTTTAAAACCAGTAGGAGTAGTTTTTTTTGCGTGTTTGGGTGCCATAATGGGGAATTGGAATTGCTCGCTGATTTCCGTAGCCTTTTAAAATGCCGTATGGTGGAAATCATCAACGAGTTTAGTTTTTCGGAGGCTTACGGAAAATTCCGAATCAAAAAACATTACGACGTCATCAAACGGCAACGTTATATATGGGAAACTACAATGGAGCTGCGCTAAAACATGTTCTTATGGGCCTTTTTGAAGTTATGTGATTAATAGAATCTAACATTCTTGCTAATTCATTATTGAATTTAGCCTATTAAACTCGTTAGCAAAATGATATAATGCTCGGCTCTTTAGCAAAATAATATCGGCAAGAGCCTCGCATTATATCATGTGTTGCCAACGTTCAATAAATTCAAGAATGAATGAGCACTCATGTAAGATCCTCTATTTATATTTTTATGGAAGCGAGGGATGAGGTGCCATTATGTTAATTCTATTCGAAATTTACATGCGGGCAAACACATGACTTACTGCATAATATGTTAATGTGTTACCTTGGAATCCACCCAGCTTAAACTGTTTGTGTTAAACTTAAAGCACGATTCGTCATACCTGTCCCATCCAGCTAAACAACCTGACGATGAAAAAAAGATTAAACTCTGAAATTGTAATGTACGACCCATTTCTTAATAATACAAAAAAATATGCCTGTTGAGGACGATTTTAAATATATACTATTTATTAAATTTTGCTCGCTCTCTCATATTTTTATACAACTTTATCAACTGTTTCGTTTTACGACTCAGTAAGCATATTCTGCCTTTTACATTTCTTCATTACTGATTGAATACATATATGTAAATTCTAGAAATGTTGATAAGATGTTCGGATAAAACAATGGGAAATTTACATTCGAATCGTATGATTTGGATAAACGGATAAAAAATTACATTTGACACTTACCTTTTGGATAGAACAATGTTAAGTCTGTATTTGACACCAGTACTGCAGATGTATTTAACGGGTTCTCGGGATGCAGAATGCAGCTTTTGGACACGGTGTTATAACTGGCGGAGAGACAGGCGGCCACGGCCAGACAGTCGTGGACACAATGTATGGCTGACGTTACGCCACGTATATCGATGGAAGAACTTAGACTGGTCTGGACCTTGGAGAGGAACATGTGGCTTTGATTCTCACCGGTACACAAGGAAACAATATGAATCCATATAAGAAACAGTCCATGGTTATATTTTACGAAATGTACAGCCATATTGCGGATACAGTCCCAGCAACAACTAGTTAGTTACTATCTATATATCCAGTTGTGTGTGTTAGTGTTTATGTTACAGTTTATTTATTATTTAGATAATCCTATGGAAACATTGATAAATGCACTAATTAACAAACGCATTATAACTCTACCGTAGCTGTATAACTATAGCTCATATTAAAATGTGCCAGTGAGTGAGCAGCTGTCAGGATGTGGTCCTTCGGTACTTTTAATGTTGATTCGCATTAAGGGTTAATTATAAGGCCAATTATCATGGGTAATGCCGTTAATGACTATTATAAATTATTAAAATCAACATTATTGGGTTTGCACTGAAATGGATGATATATGTCACGGTTTAATACCGTTTAGTACCGTGAACTTCGATTATATGAGTTATTCATTTAGGTTAAGAGCACTTGCTTCAATGATAACAGGAATCGCTTTAAATTATTCATGTCAATTAACAACGCCGTTATTGTTCGGCGCCCCTTGAGGGCGCCGGACATACTGTGGTAGTACTTTGACCTTACTGTGGTACTTTGACCTTAGGCATGGGGAATCAAAAGGACTGATAGTTGAGTATGTTTGGATTGTAATTAAAAATGTTTAAATGGCATTTAAAGCATGCTATAAAACGCACCAGAATAAGATATAAAACACAAGAGATAAAACTGTTTAGCGATTTCTTGAATTTCTGTAAAAAATGATGCACCAATAATTCAAAAATTATACAAAATCATTTCATTAAAACGATGTCTCCCTGTATTTTGACTGAAAACGAGGCAAATGCGTAATACGAATTTTAGAAAAATTAACGAAATTTATCGATCGTAATATCTGCGTTTCAAATGTTTTCACATCTTTCTCGTTTTTAAATCGTTTTGATTAATTATTATTGCCAAATTACATTAAATGTTGCTAAGAAATGAGAAAATACGATGATATATCGGAAAGTTTTGGCATTTAAATTTCGTTTACGGGAAATCGCTAATTTTGTAATGCTTCATTTTGACTGTCAAATGCAGACAAATGTATTGAAAACGAAAGTAGATTTATGAGCGCAGACTCGGAATCAGAAATATTCAAAATTATGCGACTTCCAGTCGCGACTTCCAGTCGAAATGGTGTTGAAAAGGGTGTAATAGATTTGTTTGAACCCATCCCCCTTTACTTTTGAAAATCCCCCCACATTTTTAGAGGAAGGGGGGAAAATCCCCCCTGCTTTTTAGATCCTAGATTGGACACTGCATTTTATATTGTTTTCTAAGCTGAACTGGCTTGTGCAAGATCAGCTTTACCATAGGCTGTCATCCATCTGTCTTCTTCTCAGTAACCAACACTGAAATTTTCATGAAACATTATGTTAAGCATCTTAGCATTGACCTTTCAAGTTTGTTCAAATTGGAATTAACTTATGTATAACCTTACCCTTACCAAAAATATAGGCTTCTGGCGACTATTTGCTGCAACTCTGCGGCAAACATTGCTGCAAAGCTGCGGCAAATAAGTTTGCGGCGATGTTGCGGTACACTGTTATCATACAAATGAAGTCTGCGGCAAAGTTGCAGCGAACAAATATGCAAATGAGATTCTGGTGATGTTCCGGCGATGTTCACCGCAACTTTGCCGCAGACCTCATTTGCATGGTAAAAGTGTGCGGCAACTTTGCAGCAAACTTCATTTG